>JASDQU010010064.1:62408-103777 GCA_032191745.1 Picea mariana | reverse complement strand
CTGCTACTCGCATCCGTGAGAAGATGATTACAATGAGGCTCTAGAGGCCTTTTTACAATAGACGAGAATGCCAAAAGTCATAGACATCCAAAAACCTAACCCTAGGATATGAAGCGCCAAAATTCATGTGGGCCCCGTTTGGGTAAGTTAGTACATCAACTTCCCGGGGTCGTAACTTTTGCATACGATCTCCGTTTTAGGTGTGTGATAGCTCGTTGGAAAGGTATCGTCAAGGAGACTCATTTTGGGGGCTCAATGATGCCTTTGGCTATCATTGAGAACCTCTATCTCAAAAAACCTTCATTTAGGCCCTCAAAATGGCCCCGGAAGTTAAAACCTGCTAAAAATAGTAAATTGCCAAAATTGCCAGAAAACTGTTTTGAGCCAGTCGGAAAAGGTGGGTGGCCACCGATATCCACCTGGATCAAAGGATCTCCTTTCCCATCTTCTTTCTTTTCTCCTTCCATGAGAGGTCACTTGGGTGTGTGAGAGCTTCTGTCCTTAAGATAAACAAGCTCGAGACCCAACTCTTTGTACTCCGACCTCATTGGGGACATGCATTAAGATGACAAGGAGCATACCGCTCTGATACCACTGATCCAGATTTTATGAGCAGAACAAAATGAATACAGATTATTAATAGGTGCTTAACACAAAATAACAGAGATATAGTAAAACTGGTTTTCTATTCAATAACAAAATAAGTTGAAACTGTAAAATGCAGCGGAAACAAGCTTGCTAGAATGATGGCGGCTTATCTTTAAGAAGAGATGTGACGGTTGTGCGCATTCGCAAGAAGAAAATTACAATGAGGCTCTGAAGTCCTTTTTACAATAAACAAGAATGCCAAAAACCCTAGACATTCAAAAACCTAACCCTAGGAGATGAAGCGCCAAAATTCATGTGGGCCCCGTTTGGGTAAGTTAGTACATCAACTTCCCGGGGTCATAACTTTTGCGTACGATCTTCGTTTTAGGCATGTGATAGCCCATTGGAAAGGTATTGTCGAGAAGATTAATTTTTTGGGCTCAATCATGCCTTAGGCTATCATTGAGGAGCTCGATCCCGAAAAACCTTCATTTAGTCCCTCAAAATGGCCCCGGAAGTTAAAACTGCTAAAAATAGTAAATTGCCAAAATTGTCAAAAAATTGTTTTGAGCCAGTTGGAAAAGGTGGGTGGCCACCAATATCCATCTGGATCAACCCAATCTATCAAAATTCATGCAACCCCTATCTATTAGTTTTGGACTTCTTCTTCAACATTGTATTTCATGTCAACTCTACCTGATCTTTTGGTGTTAATTCCTCTATAGTAGGTAGGATCTGCTTCTTGGTTTCTTGATCCAACATGGAAGGCTCATAGAGTTTTAATTTCTATACATTCACTACTGAGTAAATGTGAATGTTTGGGGATAAAGTAAGTATGTAGGCATTATCACCCACCTTCTCCGATACCTCAAAAGGGCCATACCCCAAATCTTTCATATTCTTACTGAGACCTTGTAATATTTCCTTGTTCAGTTGTAACCAAACTATGTCTCCCAATGTTAGGGTCTTAACCTCCCTAACTCCTCAAGTAGACAGAATAAGATGTTTTCTATGTAATAAAGGTTGACATTAGTAAATAAGGCCTATGTAATAATGTGAACATGTCTAATGTAAGAAGACTTAATAGAAGGTTTTGCTTCTAGAAAGATCTTCATCTAGAATGTTCTCTAGAAGATAGAAGTAGTATAAATAGGAGTAAAAAACATGGAAACATTTTTTCTTAGCAATCATTTTGTACTTGAGCTCTACTCTGTTGGAGGTTACCCCCTCGAAGAGGCAAGTGAACTTGGCTATTGAGATAATAAAGTTATCATTTTTGGAATCAATTGTGTCATTATGCTCTCTAATTTTCTCTTTCTTCTAATAATTGTTATAACAATCTTATTTATGCTCTGCATAATAACATCTGGTACCTTACAAGTGGTATCAAAGAACTTTCCTCTACATATTTTTAGACATTTTTTTTCAGGATAGAGACACATATTGCTGGCATCCTTAAATCACGATGATCTCTCGTTCAACGAGTAAAACTGTGGTTGGGAAAGAATACACAAAGGAAGTATAGACGGTTTCATGTGGTTACTCGAAACTTTGTTTTACCTAGTTGTAAACCTATGTAACCCCTGTTGGTACCCCTTTTAGTAGTACTGCATCAAACAACGCCTATACATGGACATACACTCCCATGTACCCTCGGGTATATAGGGAGTCCCATGGATCTCTGGAAACTGGTTGTATATTATCCAATCAACCACCTAATTTCTATAGTGGCACCAAGAACAACACTCAGAAAGAGTACTCTCCCATACCTAGGTAATTGGGTACTACGACTAAGGGTACGGTCGATCATAGAGCCCTGAGATATTGGGTCGAGTACTACTATTAGACCTTCCCAGTATATCTGAGAGCTATAACAAAAGGAAAACCCTTGTCCATAGGAACCCTCAAAACCCTAACCCTTGTTTTTGGAACAGATAAGAACAAAAAAAGAGGGGAAAGTTTGCAACAGAACCATGCCTCCTACATCCAGGTTGTGAAATTACTACACAATTTTAACTATTAAAAATTTGGGCATTTTTTCACTACAGTAGTATTAATACTGGAGTATAACTCCACGAGACTAAAATGAAAAAAAGGAAAGAAATAAACAAGTATAGTGGTCTTGTCGACATATTTATGTGGGACCTATCCCATTGGATTCCTCTCTTCGCACTAATCGTAGTGGTACCCATTACTTATCAACCTTTTTTTCCATGGAACCTTCCACCCTCCCCAACATCCTTATTTGGGACCTATTCCATTGGATTCCTCTCTTTTCATTGATCATAGTGGTACCCATTACTCATAAACCCTTTCTATGCAAACCCACCAGCCCAATTCTTTCCCTCTTACTTCCCAGATGGCCCAAACCTGCAACTAAGAAATTGGAAGTTGCATCTTTTCCTTAGCCAATGACAATAACCAGACCAAGAATTACATCAAGAAAAATACCTCCAATATTGTTTCCCTCAATTCCAAATTTGACTCCCTCTCTGAAGATGTGAAAAACCTAACAGTAGCATTTCGCCAATTCCAAGGGCCTACTTCCTTTGAACAACCTTCACACAAAGAGGGCACTAACTCCTCCCATTCTATGGCCTTTCATTATAATCCCCTCCATCTTGAATTGGGTATTCCAAAAGTCGAGGTGAATAAATTGTATAGCTCGAACCCCACGGGTTGGGTCACTCCAATGGAGCATTATTTCTCCTTGCAAGGCATTACTGATGACTTGACCAAACTTCACATTGGTGTCCTTTATTTGGATCTTGAACACTGACAATGGTGGCAATGGCATAAACATTCACATAGAGTCTATTTTTCTTGGACATAGTTTGTTGAAGAACTTTATGATTGCTTTGACACCGACACACATAATTTGGGTTGTTTGAAAAAGTTGAAATAGTCTGGTATAGTGGAAGAATATATCATTTCTTTTGAGAAATTGGATTTCCAAAATGAAGGCATGCCAAACACCTTTTCCTTGAATGGTTTATTAGTGGCCTTAATGATGACATTCGAGCTCATGTCCTAATGGCTCACCCCCCAACCATGCCAAGGAAGCACAACAATTTGTCTCTACCCAAGACAAAAATCCCTCCTTTATTCCCCTCTCTTGGCCCACCAATCCCTCCCCTCCTTCCCCTCCTCCTAATATCCAAAAATTGACCTGTGCTGAAATGGTTGAATGCCAACTTAAGGGTATTTTCTATAAATGTGATGAAACATATTTTTCGGGGCATAAGTGTAAGGAGATAAGGATTTTTATGGCCATGTTTGAGGATGTTTTTCTAGATGATGGATATGTTTCCCCTTCCAAACCACTACCCCAAGAAAATGATCCTATCCCACCCTTCGATCCACCAAAAGTTGAACTGCTTATCTCTCTAAATGCTCTCACCAATATCTTTGCTCCCTAAACTCTTAAGTTAGTTGGGTATATCAAGAATCAAAATGTCATTATCCTTGTCGACAATGATGACGCCCATAATTTTATTCATCATCACATTTCTCAAGAGACCCTGTGTTATATCCATGCAGTCAATAATTTTCAAATCGTGATTGCTAAAGGTGGTTCCATGAAATGTGGGGGTCATTGTGAAAATACGCACCTCCAAATTGATTATTATCACCTAAAATCCCAAATGTTTTCTATTGACATGGGTGGTTGCGACATTGTTTTTGGTGTTGAATGGTTACTCACTCTAGGCCTCGTCAAAATGGACTTCAAGGAATTAACCATGCATTTCCAACATGATGGAAAACAATACCACTTTCAAGGCATCACCGCAAGTTCCCCTGAGATTATCAGTTCACACCAAATGGAGAAACTCCTAAAAAAAGGTCATTCTAGTATTATTTCTCAATTTTATGTCCTTCAAGAAGTTGAGACCCCCTCACCCATGATTCATCTTGACATCTAGTTTCTCCTCTCCAAACACAAATTTGTTTTTGAAAATCCTCAAGGTCTTCCCCCTTCCCTTGGAAACCATGATCATTCCATCCCACTTGTCCATGGTATTCTTCCTCCCAATGTTCTCCCTTATCATCACCTCTTTTCCCAAAAGAATTAAATTAAGAAAATTGTTCAGGAATTGCTAGTGGTGGGTTTCATCCATCCTAGTACCATCCCTTACTCTTCTCCCATTATCATGGTACTCAAGAAAGAAGGTACATGGTACATGTGACCTAAATTTTGAGCCCTCAACAAAAGTATTGTCAAAGATAAGTTTCCCATTCCTATCATTGATGACCTTTCGCATGAACTCAATAGTGGTCAATTATTTACCAAACTTTATCTATGTTCTAGCTACCACCAACTATGTATGAAAGAGGTTGATATTTCCAATACCTCATTTCAAACTCATGAATGCCATTATGAGTTATTGGTCATGCACTTTGGCATGTGTAACGCACTATCCACATTCCAAAGTAGCATGAATCATGTCTTCCGCCCTTTCCTCCATCAATTTGCACCAGTCTTCTTCGATGATATCCTCATTTATAATAAGATTTGGCAATCCCATCTGACCCATGTGGATCAAGTATTACATTTAATTTCTTAGTACAAACTCTTTATCAAATAGTCTAAATGTGCTTTTGGAGCTCTGGAAATCGAGTACCTAGGCCATATTGTTGGCAAGGATGGTGTATGTGTGAATAATATCTTCAAACTCCATGGAATTCCACACTCTATTGTCTCCAACCATGATCCAAATTTCACTAGAAACTTTTGGCAAGAATTGTTCAAGATCCAGGGAACCCAATTGCATCTCTGCATGGCCTATAATCCCTAGACTAATGGTCAAACTAAAGATGTCAACAAGTTCTTGGAAACATATTTGAGGTGTTTCGCATTAGACAGACAAACTCAATGGTCTCAGTGGTTACCATTAGTTGAATGGTGGTACAACACATCTTGCCATGTTGCCACTCACATGAATCCCTTTGAAGCAATCTATGGTCAAAATCCACCTTCTATATTCTCCTACCTACCAAGTGTCTCCAAGGTCCTGGACGTTGACAACACCCTTACAGTCTGAGCTACCATTATTTGTATCCTCAAAGAAAATTTGGTCATGGTTCATAATCACATAGAGCAACAAGCCAATCAAGGTCGTTCAGAATGCCAATTTGTTGAAGGGGACCAAGTGTTTCTTCATATGCAACCTTATAAGAAAACCTCCCTTAAAGAAACTCACTATCATAAACTTGCTCCCAAGTTTTATGGCCCTTATACAATTCTCAAGTACATTGGTTCGACAGCCTACAAGTTAACTCTCCCCAATCACTCTAAGCTCCATATTGTTTTTCATTTTTATTGCTTAAAGAAAGTGATTGGAACCAAGTTCCAGACTCAAACTAGTCTCCCTGAATTGGATGAAGAAGGCTCCATTTGGTTGTAAACCCAAGTAGTCTTGGACTAGCGCGAGCATCATATCCATCAATGCACCATCAAGGAAGTTTTGATTAATTGGAAGGATACACAACCATAGGATGCCACATGGGAGTTGACTGCCATTCTTCAACAATTTCCCCATCTCAATCCTTAAGGACAACACTATTTTTCAAGGGATGGGGGGGCATGTTAGGGTCCTAACCTTCTTAACCCCTCAAGTAGATAGAATAATATGTTTTCTATGTAATAAAGGTATACATTAGTAAATAAGGACTATCTAATAATGTCAACACGTCTAATGTAAGAAGAATTAATAGAAGGTTCTGCTTCTAGAAATACCTTCCTCTAGAATTTTTTTATAGAAGATAGAAATAGTACAAATATGAGTAAAAAGCATGGAAACATTTTGTCTTGAGAATCATTCTGTACTTGAGCTCTTCTCTACTAGAGGTTTCCCCTTGAACAGGCAAGTGAACTTGGATATCGAGATAATAAATCTATCATTTATGGAATCAATTGTGTCATTGTGATCTTTAATTTTCTCTTTCTCCTGACATTTGTTATGACAATATTAATTTTTCTATGCATAATAACATTTGGTACCTTACACGAACTTTGAATGATTTTTCTATTATGTGATGATCATGTCGGGCCTTGTACCTTTCCCGTGACTTCTTTAGCATCTCATGTACTTGCAAAATGGATCTACCTAATATTTTCAACAAACTTCTATGCTTTCAACACTTATCTTGTGATGTCTTCCCTCACTCCTCCTTTCTATCCATAGACAAAATCAAAGGGAGAAAGTGAAAAAAACCTAAATCAAGTTTCAAAATGGGACTTTCTAGTATAAGTTTGGACTACTTTGTTATAGGAGTGTAATGTTCCCAACCAATTTCGGCCAAGAACAAGGGTTTGTGGTTGTTATTTGATGTTTGGTGTTTTTTTTACAGGGGTTTTATTACAGAAATAAGTGCTGAAGAATTTTTCTGAGTTTTATAGCATGATGAACATCACAACAAGCATTGGATACAAGACAATGAAAGAAAAACACACTAACTTAACAAACTTTAGATTTGACCTTTATTTAGTAATACAAGTGCTCCTCATACATGGATTTGTAGATCTGATAGAATATAGAAGATATATATAGCCTCCAAGCCTCCTACTGATGAATATAGTCTAGTACAAGATCAACTCCTTTCCTTTGATAGCTAAAACCTTTAGATCTATGCTAGTGCACCTTTGAATGGCTGGATCTGGAACTGGTACGACCTTGGCTAGATGAAGAAGCTCAATAATTTCCCCCCCTTGGAGATGGCCACCAAATAGAATAAAATCATTGTCAAACTATAGATCAGGGGTAGTATAGAAGATCTGTAACAAGATTGAGTCCAAACCCCGAAGTCTTCCTTTAGACCTCACAACCTCCTTAGAGAAAATGTGCCCTTTCCTTCAGAAACAAGGCCCAAGCCACAACAAATTGAATAGCAGAGGAAACCCCCAAGTAGTGGTTGGAAAAGGGCACTATGAACCTAGAAATGAACTCATTATAAGATGGAATGGTTGATCTAGCCTCCCTAGAGCAAATCGAAACTTCCTTCTCTTGGAGATGTGCCCCACTGTTGGAAAACACTTCAGATCTACGCCCTAACCTCCAAATACTGACAGATGAATACTTGTGAGTGAGTAGAATGGTGAGGGAGGGATATTGCACCTCCTTGGACAAGCTTGGACCAATAATGGAGGGATCTTTCACTTCCTTGCTGGCCTCTAGGGTTTCTTGACTCAAAACCCTCAAAAAGCAAGTTGTAGAGATCAAGTGATCACAATGAGAAAATAGACAAGAATGAGTTTCCTTTTTTTAATTCTCAGTTGAGTTTCCTTTTTTCTTTTTACTGAGGTTGTGATTTGATTTTTCACTTAAGTTAGCTTCACCTTTTCTTCTCTTCTTAAAAGTCCATTTTATTAATAAAATCATTTTAATTATCTAAGTGACTTTTATTGCCTCAACCCCTTTTTACCCAAGGGGTTATAGTCTAGAGGGGTGACTAGACTACTTAGTCCGTCCTTGTTATTGTCAAGGAGAGGGGGACATTACAGTCTCCCCTACTAGAAATTGCTTGCCCACAAGCAATCTTGAACCTGCCTATTATATCACCTGTTCATTCTCCCAAGAGACATCCTCTATAGGTAGATTTTTCCATTTAACCAAGTACTCCTTAATGCTCCTATTTTTTAGTTGTTTCACCCTTACCTCCAAAATATCTTATGGTATCAAGATCAAGTGTCCCTCCTCATCAATAGGTGGTAGCTCATCATTAACTACGACATGTTGGTCCTAAGGCTCTCACTATATTCTTGGGTATCCCATGTAACCTGAAGACCTCTCTGAAAAATAGATCTTCCACCTGAGATGCATTGAAGTCCATGGAGATAGCAAAGAAGTGCACAAATTTGGTCAAACGATCAACCACCACAAAGATGCAATCCTTCCCTTGAGTTTTTGGAAGACTTGTAATTAAATCCCTAGATACACTCTCCCATTTGTGCTTAGGAATAGGGAGGGGTTGTAATAGACCTACTAGATGTGTGTGCTCAGATTCCTTGTTCTGTTGACAAAGGGTGCATTCCTTGATATAGCACATAACCTCTCCCTTGAAGCCCTTCCAAGCAAACCTTTCCCTAATACCATTGTAATGTTCCCCTCTCCTTGACAATAACAAGGATTGACTAAGTAGTCTAGTCACCCCTCTAGAMTATAGTCCCCTAGGTAAAAAGGGGTTGATGCAATAAAAGTCACTTAGAGAATTAAAATGATTTTATTAAAAAAAGGGAATTTTAAGAAGAGAAGAAAAGGTGAAGGTAACTTAAGTGAAAAATAAAATCACAACCTCAGTAAAAAGAAAAAGGGCAACTCAATTGAGAATTAGATTGGGAGGTATAAAAGAGAGAGGAGATGCCTCAATCCTCATTCTCGTCTATTTTCTCATTGCGATCACTTGGGATCTACAACTTGCGTTTTGAGGGTTTTGAGTCAAGAAACCCTAGAGGCCAACAAGGAGGTGAAAGATCCCTTCATTCCTGGTCCAAGCTTGTCCAAGGAGGTGCAAGATCCCTCCCTCTCCATTCTACTTAGTCACAGGTATTCATCAGTCAATATTTGGAGGTTAGGGCACATATCTGAAGTATTTTCCAGTAGTGAGGCGCATCTCCAAGAGAAGGAAGTTTCAATTTTCTCTAGGGAGTCCAGATCAACCATTCCATCTTATACTGATTTCATTTCTAGGCTCATATCGCCCTTTTGCAGCCATTACTTGGGGTTTTCCTCTGCTATTCAATTTTTTGTGGCTTGGGCCAAGTTTTTGAAGGAAAGGGCATGTTTTCTCTAAGGAGGTTGTGAGATCTAAAGGAAGACTTCAGGGTTTGGACTCAATATTTCTACATATCTTCTATACCACCCCTTATCTACAATTTGACAATGATTTTATGCTATTTGGTGGCCATCTCCAAGGGGGACGAATTATTGATCTTCTTCATCTAGCCAAGGATGTACTAGTTCCAGATCTAGTCATTCAAAGGTGCACCAACATAGATCTGAAGGTTTTAGCTATGAAAGGCAAGAAGTTGATCTTGTACTAGACTATATTCATCAGCAGGAGGCTTGGAGGCTATATATATCTTCTATATTCTATCATATCTACAAATCCATCTATGAGGAGCACTTATATTACTAAATAAAGGTCAGATTTGAAGTTTGTTAAGTTATTGTGTTTTTCCTTCATTTCTTGTATCCAATGTTTGTTGTGATGTTCATCATGCTATAAAACTCAACAAAATTCTCCAGCACTTATTTCTGTAATAAATACCTGCAAAAAAAACACTAAACTACAACCAAAAACCCTTGTTCTTGGCCGAAATTGGTTGGGAACATTACATAGAGTGTTAAATGTGGATCATTTTTTCATCCCAAGTTTTCAGATGCTTCTACTAGATTGTAACCTCTCAAAAGTTGAATCAAATTCTTGATGACTACTTCTATCTATCCATATATGTGTGGATGGAATGCTATATATATATATATATATATATATATATATATATATATATTCAACTTAGTATCCATCTTCTCCCAAAGTGTAGTCCAAAAGGCACCAAGAAATCTCATATCCCTATCAGAGATGCTGCTCCATGGAATCTCAAAGTGCACCTAGACTTGTTCAAAGAACATGTTTTCTACTTCATGTCCTTTGATGGTCTTTTTACAAGGCATTAAAATGCACATATTTTTGAACCTATAAACTACCATAAACATATAGTCATGTCCCTTCCTGGTTGTGAGAAAACCACCCACAAAATCCATGGAAATGCTTTCCCAAGGTTAAGTCGGTACATGTAAGGGATGATATAGACTTTGCTTCCTATCACTGGGCTTGATGGTACAACAAAACACACATCCTCTAATAAACCAAGCTACATATTCTTGCATTCGGGGCCAATACACATACCTTTGCAAGTTGGCAACTATCTTCCCAACACTGAATTGTCTTGCAACCTTAGAGGTGTGTGCCTCTCTAATAAGTTGCAACCTTTCACCTTTAGGGACATAGAGCTTGTCTAGCTTGTAAGGAAACCAATTCTGGAGATGATAGTCATCCTTATTGTGACATTATTCTATATGAATTTGGCATTGTAGCTGCTAAAACACCTCTTTAAAGTCCTCATCTTATGTGTATGCATCATGGGTAAAAAGCTCCATGTGCATAAGAGTTCCAAAAGATATAATATTGGACGTGGGTGGCCTTGAAATCATGTTTACCAACTTATTAGTGTCCCCTTCTTAGATTTGATGACTAAATGAAATTGTTGCAAAAAACCCAACCACTTGTAATGTCTGGTTTGTTGAAGCTTACTCTAGGCCTACAAATAATGCGTTGGTTGGTGATCAGTGTGGATAATGGTTTTCTTGCCCCTCAGACAGTGCTTCCATTTTTTAACAACTTGAACTAGGGCATATAGTTCCTTATCATATGTAGGGTAGTTCAAAACTCCTCCTCGAGACATCTCAAAATGATAGCATATTGACTTACCTCTTTGCATCAAAACTGCTCCCATAGCATATCCACTTGCATCAGTCTCCACTTTGAAAGGCTTCTGCAAGTTAGAAAATGTATTGGTGCTTGACTGATTTTTCATTTCAACTCATCGAAAGATTTATGCTTATTCTTTCCCCACTAGAAACTCTTACCACTAGTTATTATAGCACGAAATGGTGCATTTATTGAAAAGGATGCTATGAACTTCTGTAGGTACCACACTACCCCACCAAAGCTCCCAAATTTAGTGACATTAGAATGAACATCCCATTTCATGATGGCCTCCATATTTGCGATATCTATTATGAGTTCCCCTCCATTGATCACATATCGCAAATACACCAATCACTGCTGAGAAAATTAACATTTCTTGAGGTTATCGAGTCCCTGATGCTTTTTCAGAGTGTCTAACACTTGCATGAGATGTGAGATGTGTTCCTCCTAGGTAGACCTATAAACCATTATGTCATCCAAATACACTATTACAAATGAATCTAAATAGGGACACAATAAATCATTCATCAATCACATAAATCTAGTTGGTGCAATACATAAACCAAAGGCATGACCAACCATTCATACAAACCCATCCTTGTCTTGAAGGTAGTTTTCCATGCGTCTTCTTATTTAACATATACTTGGTGGTATCTCGATTTGAGATCCAACTTAGTGAAGTACTTAGCATGCTATAACTGATTTAACAGATCACCAATCTTGAGAAAAGGGTATTGAATCTTGAGTGTGATCTTGTTCAAAGCTCTATTGTCAATACACATTCGCCAAGTCCCATCATTCTTAGGTCACATGATGATAGGTGATCCACAAGGTGAGGTTCTTGGTCAAATGACTCCCTATTCTAGTAGCTATTGCAATTGTTTCTTCACTTAATCTACTTCTAGAATATATTGTCTACGCAAGTGCCAGTTCCAATACTAGTGCAAGTGCCATATAAATTGTTGAGTATTATTATGAACTTGATTGTAACAATTCCTACACTTATAATAGAAGTGAATCCTTCTAGAAGACATCTAGAATTCCAACAAATTAACAAATTGAATTGGATATATCCTAATATTGACCCCCCCCTCCTTCTCTCTCACTTTTATATTACATTTTTTAGAATTATGGATGATTGAACCAAACGATTTCAAATGAGTCATATAAGACTCATAGGATTTGGTACACTAACTCGATCTTCCTTAATTATCAATGCATAAGGTATATCATAAATTTATTGGTTTCTTTTGGTCATAAAGGCTGCAGGTCAACAAGAAACTGCTACATAATAAAAATGTGTTTTTCTGTAAGTAGGTAGGTGTAGGGTATGGTAGATTTTGGTGCATGATATTCCCTGTAAAGTTGCATATTTTAAAGGATAAATAACCATGCAATGATATTCTACGAGTTTTACTGATAAAGAAAGAGACCAATAAGCATCCACTGAGACCAATTGGTCTATCGGACCTTAAGAAGGTAAGAGATTACTTCAATTTCTTTAAAACTGTATTTCTATGCTCAAAAGGTATTGAGAGAAGCATTCCAAGATCACCATAGTTTTGATGACTTAGGAAGTTAGGAAGGTTCGTAATGTGGCAAATGTTTTTAAATTGGGATCTAATATGGGTATAGGCACGATAATCCAATATGAAGTGTTTTTCATCTTCTACCTGCTTAATGTCACAAAGGTAACAAATTATCTCATCCCATGGTGTTTTGGGAGTTGTCCAATGCCTAGTTTCACTATGTAGCTTGTGAGAATTTGTTCTTAGTTTAGCAATGTTGATTTTTTTCTTTGCACTTTTCAAAATTGAAAAGTAATTTTGATCTTTTAAATTAGGGTTGACCCCCTCCTTGTAGTATCTTAATTTCCTTTTATCCACTAATTCTTTATCACACCACATATTCTTTTTAAATTTAGAAGTGATAATATTTGTAATATTATTGATATTATGCATGATGGCTTCCTCTTATATTCCCCAATGATTTAGCCATAATTTAACATCTTTATGCCATCCCCACTTGATAGTTTTGACTAAAGTTTAAAACAATTTTGAAAAGTTTTTGAAATAATTGTGTTTTTAACATGCTTTCACATAAATATAAAATAACCATCTTTAACCTGATTGTATTTGGATCATTGAAAGACCCAACCACAATAAATTCAACGATTGACTTTATTACTAACCCCTCGGATGAACCAAATCTACAATCTATTTAAGCTCAAAGAATATGAAACAACGATGTGTTCCCAAATTCATATTATAAATAACAATTGAATAAAGTGTCTGTCATGTCTAATAGTTTATTAGATATGCCACGTGTCATGTCAAGTTTTATAGATGCATTGACCTCTAATAGTTTATTACATATGCCACGTACTTGTAGAAGGCCTAATCTTGGTAGGAATCTAACTTGATTGGTTTAAGATAAAAAATATTCAAAATTACTTATTTAAAGGTAGTGAATTTGGTAGAAATTGAGATATTTAATATAGTTTTATAGGTAAAAGTATGCTTTTTCTTTGTTCTCAAAAGGGTTTTTTTTTAAGTAACTCAAAATCCTAAAATTCTTAAAATGATCCATGAATTATRTTGAAACTATATTTTCTCTAATATTTTAACTTTATCAAAYTTTAATAATTTTTTTTTCCAAACTATAAATAATTCATATAATACACCACTTTGATTATGAGTATTTTATTGCTTCTTTGCCCCATCAAGCAAGTGATACACCACTTTGATTATGAGTTTTTATTGCTTCCTTGTCCCATCAAGCAAGTGAATTTGTGGTGAGCTCTAGGTAGAGTTATAAATAGTTTAAATTATTAAAATATAATTTATAATTATATAGAGTTATAAATAATTTAAATTATTAAAATATAATTTACAATTATATAAATTTAAAAGTTAAAATTTTAAAAATATAAAATATGATTTAATTATTAAAATATAATTTATAATTATATAAATTTAAAAATTAAAAATTTTAAAATATAAAATATGAATATTTTTAATTTTACATCAAATTAAAATTTAAAAATATTTTTATTTATAATATTTTAATAATTAAAATATTCGTAAATAACATTTTGAATATCAATATTCAAGTCCATTATTTTTTTATCCAATTTTGTGAGCAAGTGCGATATTAGTTAGGGTTGGAATTTCAAAATAAACAACCCATCAAATCAAATTGGATGATTTTGACAATAACAATGTCGATATTGACTATTTAAAAGAAAAAATTATTCTAAATATAAATATTTAACCATAAATATAAATATTTATAAATATAAATATTTAACCATATTTGACCATAAATTCATCTATCAAATTTCATCCCTGTCACCAGCCATGTGTATTAAAGTGGGAATGCACGTCACCAGTGACCGAACGCATGAGGAAAGCGTATGCCATTACAAGTTCATAACACTCAATTTTTTAGATTTTTAAAGATTTTTAGGCATTGCTTACGTCACGTTCTAAGCCGCCTAGGTGAATCGCGAAAAGTAGCGTGTATATAGTTTTACAAAATTAAGAAAACCTTATAATATTCAACACATCTTTATGGTTTATATGATTATTTAATTCTTTACTAGTATATCACGTCACTTATTTCTATCCCAATGTTGTATGCATTGTGTATGGCTAAGGCTCTATCTCGTGTGTATGGATAAGGCTTTGTCTCGTATACTTTATTTCTTAAAGTTTGGATGAATGACATGTAACCTTTGTGTCATGGATGTATGAGTTTTGTTTAAAATTTGTATTTTCGTTATTTTATTAATGCAAAGTTGTTTTACTTTAGTTAGTTATGATGACTTGATCCATTTATATTTAGAGAATGTCTCTTTACTTAAGTAATTAAGGTTTATTCATAACTTCATATATTAATGTATAATTAAGTACAACACAATCAAGTTCATTCAATAATAAATATATGTTCAATCACAATTTTAAAACAACAATAAAACAACTACAATATATAAGTTAATCCAGGTGGATCTCGATGACCATTCATCTTTTCCATCAAAGCAAGATTTTCGAGCTAGTGGTTTTGAATCTTGATAAACCATGATATTCACCTTTTTGATGGGAAATGTAATGTAATGTCATCTCCATTTATATATTATAGCCATTATATGTAGATGCTTACAATGTTAATGCATCGAATCCCATTAGAACTTCACAGTTAAGGACGTTTTTGATAGAGTAGTACTGGGATGAGTGACCTCTTGGGAAGTCCTAGTGTTTTACATGCCTATAGCATTTTGTAAACTTAGACCAATTTATTCCACATGCATCATTGGGAATTATTCTCCTCTCATTCTCTCATATATAATCGAGGTGAAGGAGGTCCTTTGAGCATGCAATGGAGTGTGAAGTAATGCTTATTGCGAATGAGCATAGCCGACATGCCTTTCTCTTCAGAGATAAGCTACCACCATTCTAGCCAGTTTGTGTTCTACATTATTTTGTTATTCATTAATAGAAGTTGGGTTTCACTGTATTTTTGTGTCCTCTGCTATACTTCATTCTCAACATAATCTAGATTAGTGGTATTGGAGCAATTTGCTCCTTGTTAATTCTTAATGCATGTCCCCAACAAGGTCAAGGTATAAAGAGTTGGGTCTTGAGCTAGTTTTGCTTGGGGATGACCACTCTCACCAACCTAAGTGACCTCCCATGGAAGAGGAAAAGAGAGATGATAGAGCAAAAGATCCTTTCAATACCATGCTAGAGGAATCCCTCGTGTGAAAGAGGAATCAGATGATGGACAACTTCATTCAAATCCTTCGACGACTACTAATGGTGGCTGAGACATCTTCAACAAGCAACCATTTCGGAGGTGGGACACCCTTCAAGGTACACATTGATTTTGGTATCCCCTTATTTTAAGGCCACATAGATGCAAATGCTCTAGAAAAATGGTTGAATCTGCTAGAAGGTTAATACTCTCTTATCCGATGGCGAAAATATCACCTTCACGCTCCTTAAATCCCTTCCCCATGTAAAATCTTGGTGGGAAGGTTAATGGGAGAGGTACACCACAAATGAATCTATGCCATTCGGGAGAGAACCCACCTAGGCAACCTTTGTGGATGCTCTCAACGAGGAGTTTTACCCTATTGGAAGCTATGATGACTAGTATATGAGATGGATGACTTTGCGTCAAGAAAGAGATCGGTTGGTGCTAGAGTACACTAACATCTTCCATACCGTACACTCAAAGTTGGGTATTAGAAACTCTCAGTGCCACCTGGTTCTGAAGTATTGTAGTGGCCTACATAGGTACATCCAAACAAAGATGGATTTCTTGGACATCTGCTCACTGGGAGCTACTTATCAATATGCAGTCAAAATCAAGTAGAAATTCAAGCAACAAAGTAAGCAAGAGTCCGGGTTTGCAAATATGCCATAACAAAATCATGTCAAAGGAAACCCTAATGAAGAACAAAGAAAGGAGATTCAATCTCAAGGAAATCAGTCCAAGCTTTCGGCTAAGAAGGGTGATGAGAAGTCGAAGAAGGAAACTAGAAAGTGGTGTGAGTTCCACAAAATCCACTAGCACAACACCGATGAATGTCGCTCAGAACAATCATTGGTGGTCGAGCTCAAAGAAAAAGAATCAGAATCTGACTTGGACCCTGATTTAGAGCACAATAAAGGGAAACAAATCATCGATCCAAAACCCACTACTACCATCATGGCCGCAACAATCCAACCAAAAGAAGTAGAGGACCCCAAGGAAGGGAAACGCCTCTTCTATTCATAGATGTGGGTGAAGGGGACCCCATTGCATTTAATTATTGACAATGAGATTCAAAAGAAATTGATCTCAATTGAGGTTGTCAAAATAATGAATCTGTTGATAATTCCATACCCTCAATTGTACACAATTGGATGGTTGATCAAGGGATGAGACATCCGTGTCAACCAACAATGTTGCTTTCCCTGCAATATCAAGCCCCTCAAAGATGAGGTACCATGTGATGTTGCCCCACTCAAAGTTTGTGAGTTTATTTTAGGACAACCATATATGTGGAAATGTCAAGTTGTTTATGAGTCTCAACCTCACATTGTCATTGTTACTCTAGGAGGTCATCTCTACAAGGTACTAGAGGTAGTTTTGACTACTGTTATTTTATCGATCTAAGAAAAACAGTGCCACAAAGTAATCTCACATACCACAAAGTTTTCCCTCTTCACGATCCGATCAGAAGGTGAACAAAAGGTCATTATCACCACCACATCCTCGACCCAAGACCTTTCTATATAGCAAAAGTAGGTCGACAACATTGTAGAGGAGCACAAAGATACTTTTTCACCTACAAGGGTGCCTCTGCATTGCCAAGTCAAGAATTCTATTGACTTAGTGCCTAGTGATCCCTTACCCAATGGTCCAATCTATAAATGATCCTTCCAAGAGAATAAGAGTCTTCCATATGTTCTTCATAACTCTGTTGGCCATGGCCCTTTTTAGGTGTGCCTGGAGTTCTATCCCTTAGCCCCCATTGGTATAACTCTTTGTGTCATAACTTCACTGATAAGTCCTCCCACACTTAGACCAAGGTAGATCATGTAGCCAGAATTTTTGAATGGATCCAACACCTCCAACAACAGGTTCATGACATCCTTCAATAGGCTAATTCCAACTACAAGGAGGACAACTACTTCAACACGACAAGTGACTCACCAAGGTTTAGATTCAACAAAAGTTTCTCCATCTCCCAAGTGAACTTGATGTAATGGGGACCATTTCTTTCCAAGGGAGGAAGAATGATCTAGGTGGATCTCGATGGCCATCCACCTTTTCCATTGAATCAATGTTTCCGAGCCTTGGTTTTGATAAACCATGATATTCTCCCTTTTGATGGGGAATGTAATGTAATTCCATACCCATTTGTTAATTATAACCATCATATATACATGCCTACAATGTTAATGCATTGTATCCCATTAGAAATTTGTATTTAAGTGTGCTTGGGATAGAGTAGTACTTGAATGGGTGACCTTTCAAGAAGTCCTATTGTTTTACATTCCTATGGCATTTTGTAAACTTAACTAATTTATCCCACATGCATCATGGGAATTTTTCTCTTCTCACTATCTCATATATAATCAAGGTGAAGGTGGTCCTTTGAGCATGCAATGGAGTGTGATGTAATGCTTATTATGAATGGGTGTAGCCGACATCTCTTTCTCTTCAGAGATAATCTACCACCATTCTAGCCAGTTTGTGTTGTACAATATTATGTTATTCATTAATAGAAGTTGGGTTTCACTGTATTTATGTGTTCTCTGCTATATTTTCATTTGTATCTCATTTCGTTCTCAACATAATCCAGATCACAAATATAGGTGACACCCAAGGTAGATGCCTTATCTTTATTTTTATCAATAATTTTACAATGTATTATGGGAGAGCGCAACTAATTGTTTGCGGCTCATTTACATACTACAATTGCACAAGGCACAACTTCCTACAAGAACTATCATTCCAACCATTGAAACAACCAAAAGACTGCTCCCTAAAGGTCTTATCTTCTTCTTCTTCTCTATGGTGCTCTTTATTAGAAAAATAAAATATTTACAGTAGCAATAATATATTATACCCAGATTTAGAGAAAAAATGATATATTATAACAATGATAAACAATTGTAGAGAACTATAATATCACAAACACCAATATATTTATTGATGGAAGTAGTGTTCACTTTCCTCTTTGAGGGGGTAACCTCTAGTTGAGCATAGCTCCAATTAGAATATGATTCAAAAGACATCTCATTACATTGCTTCTACTTATTTATATAGTTGTATCTACCTCTTAGGAAATTTCTAGAGAAGGAACCTTCTAGTAAGCCTTCTTACAATTATTGTTTACACACTATATATACTACACATACCTTATTTATTAGAGACAACCTCAATACATAGAAACCTATCTATCTACTTAAGGGGATTAGAGTAGGACCCTAACATGCTTTCTCCCTTATAAAACAACATTGTCCTTGTTGGCACAGGGGCAGACCCAGGGTTCAATGCTTAATAACACACCAACAAAACCCTAACTACTGGCCCTTTCGACAACACCTGCGAAGCATGCGAGGTCTCACCTGAGGTAGGAACAAGGGGGGGGGGTTACAGGACACATGTGTCTATAACCAAGCTGGGACACAGATCTGTGATAATAACACTTCACAGAGTACTCTAGTAACACTTAGAAGGTGAGATGCATTCGTTCATTAGCTTATTAACATCGCGGAACATACCCAAGTATAGATCTAGCGTAGTACTCATAAATACATCCTGAGCACTTAGCACCAAGTAGATCTAACATTCATTCACCCTTAACACAAGTAAAGCACTAAGCAATAACATATCTATCTATCATACATAATAACCAAAGCACTGAGCAAGTTCATAACATAAACAACACAACACAAAGAAAATCAAAGACACAAGATATATGTGGTTCACCCTAGTGTAGGGCTATGTCCACCAACCACTTTGCCTTCTTTATTATTCATCTAAATCTTACATTCATCCACTCCTGTGCACTAATCCACAGAGCCAAGCTTCTCATAGGATAGGAGATCTGTGCACTAAGAACACGATCCTCCTTCCAAAACTAGGTCTAGGCACAAAGCCAATTATCTATCAAGAACAGAGCCTTACTCACATATATTCCTTGGCACAAATCCATTCAAGCTACTTGCACTTAGCTCCACAAAACTACTCAAAAATATTCTCTTGAACTACTTCTACCATACATTCTTCTTTTATTTATACTTTTACAATCCCTTACAATAAGGCCTAATCATGGGTAAACCTCATGGTCCGACATCCCATAACCCATTACAAAAACCCTAAAGAACCCCTTACTGGGTCTACATAGCCCGCAAAATAGTTGAGATCCACAATCTCAGCTCCGCCTGGGCACTCCTTCCTCGACCAATGTGTCAAAGTCCAAAAGTGGGCCAACTCTGACCAATGTTTCCTCAAAACTTGGTCAAGGGCCAACATGCCCCCAACACTCACCTGTGACTCATCCTGAGTCACTCAGGTCTAGACAACGCTACTTCGAAGGCCTCGAGGTTTGCTTGAGCTGCCTCGACTTGTTGCTTCTCCTGAGCCTCCTTCTCAGCGAGCTCTTGGATCGTCTGCTCTATAACATGCCCTTCCAAGCATTGTTCTACTGATGCAACCAATTGGTCCAATTGTGAGCCCTGCCCCTCAATTTCTTTGAACACCTTGCAGGCTTCATCCTGCACAGGTTGCAGCTTCTGTGTGACTTCCATTAATTTTCCCTAGATGGTAGTGATCTATTGTTGTACTGAGCACTTCTCCTGGGATCTCTTCATTCTTTCAACTATGGTGAGTTGCTTCATCTGGGCCTGCATGAAAAATTGTTGTTGCTGTATCTCCTGTAAGTGCACTTCCATCTTTCTTAGCTCTACATCCTCAGTGAGGTGTTCATATTCTTGTGCGCTTCTATCACTCAGTTTTTTGCACTCTAAGGAAAGGGATCTTATCCTTACTACTTTGTTCTTAGCGGTTTCCTCCCTCTGATCACACACCTCCTACGGGGTGCTCTGTACTGCTTGAGCCTCCAATTCTGCTATCCTGTCTTGAAGCTGCTGGATGGTCTCAACACGCTTCACTTATTGAGTCTCGATCGACTCCTATTCCTCTTGTGCCAAGACCGACACAAAGCAACATGCTTTATTCACCACTTCTTTGACCAAAGTTTTCTCTGCAAGAAACTTCTCCTTTTCTCTCTGTAGCTGGGCTTTTTCCTTCTGGAGCATCGCCTGAAATTATTCTCTCTCACTTTCGTAGGAAGCTACACTGTACTGTGCTACTCGTAATTGTTCTAAGCCTTCATACTTCTCTTGTTTCAAGGATTCTTTGGCCTTCTCCTTCTCCTCCTAGACTTTCTGAAGTCGAGCTTTTGTCGCATCCGCAAGTTTTCTCAATTGGGCTGGTTCATCCCCCAATTCTGCAATCTGTGACAAGGAGGGCGCAGTAGGTACTGCACGGACCAAACGAATAGGTTGTTGTACTTCCTTCAATTCCTTCTTGACCCTTCCATATATCTCTTCTTGCTTAGCTACATATCTCTGCAAGATGTCCTCAGAAGCATCCTCCATAGCTCCGAGGACCAAACTAATATCGTCCTCCATGAGCGTGGCCTCTAACTGGGGCTTATTAGCGAGCGTCTTCTTCCTGGCTGAAGGTTTCTTTGGAGAAACCTTCCTCTTTTGCGGTGTTACTGTTCCAGTAGGGGGATATTCAGCCTTTGTAGCTTCGCCTCCTCCTTGCTCATCCCCTCCTCCTTGTCCATCTGCTACGTCTCCTCCTCCTCTTGGTGAGTCAGATCCATTATCTTCAAAAGCGATGTCCTCATCAGTCTCTATATCCTGGACTTCCTCCTGCTTTTTCTTCTTCTTTGTCCCACTAGATTATTCGACATGCTTGACCCGGGTGACTATGGGGCTTCTTATGGTGTCAGTGTCAGAGAGTTCTACATTAGCGACAGGTATAAGAAATTCCTCCGGTCACTCCTTTGTAATCTTCTCCATGTCTTCATCTCTTAGCTTGTAGTATGACTGTAAATCTTCCTTGATCTCATATCTGCGCGCAGTTATGTAGATGAAATGCGGATCTGCATGAAACTTGGCTATTGGTCTGTACTGGTGTAGGGTGTGCGGTGTCATGCGTGGAAATGAATCGATGGAAATTTTCAATTGCTGACAGTATACATGAAACACAACGTTGGAATGCCACTGCTTCGTCATGTCATTGGTGTACCACAAGGTAGAAAACCGAGCGGCCAACGGCTTCGAGGGTTCGATCTCTGGGAAGGTGGCTCCATCAGGAATTTTCCAAGCGACAAATGTGATCAAAATGAGCAACTAGTTGTAGTGGAATTCATATTCCAAATCCCGGGCTTCGCGATAGTCTTTCTCTAGTTCATTGACGAGGTAGCTCGCCCAATTCATCTACATTCCCTCCACACATTTTCCTGCGAGGTCCACCACGAACTCGATGACCTGTGTGGGGTGGTTCTTTCTTATGAGCTTGCTAGTTATGAGTTGGAAAGCGAGGCACACTGTGCCATCCTGTATAGAGGCTACCTTGTAACCTCGCTTTCCTTTTTTGACTTCTTTGTAATCTTCCTTGATGCGTTGTGCCAAGTGGAAGGGAGCGGTCCGAGGCCTTCCCTGGATAAAACTGTTGAGGGTTAGGTCCCTTCATGCTTAAGCCTTTAATATGGTGGATCAGTGTCAGATCCATAGTAATCCTCCGATCAAGCCATAAGTATCCACCATGATAGCACGACAAGAGGAGTTTAACGCAAGTGTTAACCTCCTGGTGGCAGCCAAAATGTGGGATCTTCATCACTTTCAACACAGTGGACTGTGCCAGTCCCTTAATCCATGGCTGGGAGATGAGGTGAGGTTTCTTCCCAGTTGACTTCGTCAAGTAGCGATGGGGCGCTAGCATAGAATAGTTATTCCTGTCTCTTATATTGAAGTCCTTGTTCTTCAGCAACAGGATCTGTCCTAACTGACTCCCGACTACGCGTATTCCTTTCGAAATATACGCGATGAACAGGGTGTACTCATAATCTCGTGGGATGTTGTCATGGTTAACTACGCCAGCCAAAGGTGGGATATAATCCGGTAGGATGGACGGGATCTGCTTCGCATTATCCAGATCACCGCAGTGCTTACTTCACTGCTCAGTTACGGGGTTAACATGACCATAACGACATCTAGTCGAAGGGGAAGCCTGCAGTCCCCTAGTCGACTACGCCTGGAAACCTTCAGATAACGGTCTCTCAGCCATTAGCTTCTTGAGGAAATCCTAGATATACTTCTCTAATTCACTAGGTTCACCCAACATTCTAACTTTTAAATAGATAGGTCGAGGTAGGCGAATGGGTAAGCGGGGTAGACAAATGGATAACGAGGTCTAGTTTTTGATAACACAGATCAACACACAGTAAATTCTCTTCTTGTCTTAGTTAGTCATGGATAGAAAAAAGTTGTCCCGACGCAGTGACTGACAAGTTAAATAAACAGGGCCTTGTCATGGATTCTCCCAACGACTAGGAATGCTTCCATCAATGTGAATTTGTCTGTTATGGCACAGTCTCAACATCCCAAAAGCGGTCCATCCACCCATAAATGCATTTTCTAACCATTCCAGAGCGTCATTCTAATGGTCGGGGCACCTCCAATGATCATATAGCTTCGCCAGGGCGAAGTCCCATTCTGTGCGGTCTTGCTGTTCTAGCGAGGTTCAAATCCTGCGAACCTGCCTCCCGCGAGGTTCCAGTCTACAAAGTCCTCCACCTGTTCTCGGTAGCTTCTTGTAACTTTTCGAATTTAGATTTCTTTTTATTGAGATTCCTTGCCTTCTTCCCTGTGATCCGAGTCTCTCTAACTGTCTCTGGAATCCTCTTTCCATTTTTATTCTTATCTTCCCCTAGTGCAGTGACTTCGCACTACTGATCTTCCCTCAAAGGGTATGAAGTCAATATCCCTTCGCTTAATGATTCCTGGGTGGATATACTTCTTTCTTGAATGGATAGGTCTTTCAAACCTTCTTGCATTCTTTCAACCTTGACAACTAATTCTATTGCCTTCTGTCCCTCCTGTGTTGTTACTTTGTTATGTTGCTTCGACTTATCCTTTCATTCTTATATTAGTTGATCTATTCTTATAGCTATGAAATCCCGTAGTTATTGCTTTTTATTTTTTTTATTTTTTATTTTATTTTTTTTAATTTTCTGTAGCTTCTTCCTCTACTTTCCTTCTAATCTGATCCTTCTCAATCCAAGTCTTACCTAACAAAAGTGGGAAAGGGGCGCTATTCTCAACAAACTTAATGACTACAAATTCCTCTTCAGTCAATGTTCCATGAATAATAATAGGTACTTTAGTAATTCTTCCACATAGGGTTATCATATTTTTCTTAAACAAGCCTATCCTTCCCAAGGAAGGTATCACAATAGACTTTCCCAAAATTTCCCAAGTGTCTTCTGTCATAATATTCACTTGTGTTTCTTCATCCAAGACATAGTCTATGTCGAAGTCTTCTATTCTTCTACTTATGTGTTGTTTTACTTTCAGGATCTCTGGTAAACTGACATCTTTGTGAACATCCATCATTTCTTTCAACTGTACTAATGTAGTCTGAACTTTATCTGATTCTTTCTCTAACATGCCCTTATTCTCTTAACAAAATCTGTTAAACATACTTAAATTCATGCTTTCAAAACAAAAATTTTCACTTATCTTTCTCTTTTCAAAGCACAAAGCTTTACCTCTTTTAAGATCTTACCTCTTTTCTTCAGATCAAATTTCTTTCTTAGCATAGAGCTTCACAAGTCAAGTAGAGTACTACGCACTTCAACAAAATATCTCTGCACAAAGATTCTCTTTTCTTTATTTTAGTTCCCAACAATCAAAGTTTCAGGTCCTAGTAACAGGTCCATTTGTTGGCACAGTGGAAAACCCAAGGTTCAATGCTTAACAATGCACTAACAAAACCCTAACTACCAGCCCTTTAGGAAACACCTATGAACCATGCGAGGTCTCACCCGAGGTAGGAACAGGGAGGGGGTTACATGATGCAGGTGTCTGCAACCAAGCTAGGACATAGATCTCTGATAACAACACTTTGGAGAGTACTCTAGTTACACTTAGAAGGTGAGATGCATTCGTTCATTATTTTTATTAAGATCGCAGAACATACCCAAGTATAGATCTAGCATAGTACTCATAAATACATCATGATCACTTAGCACCGAGTAGATCTAACATTCATTCATCCTTAACACAAGTAAAGAACTAAGCAACAACAGATCTATATATCATACATAATAACCAAAGCACTGAGCATATTCATAACATAAACAACACAACACAAAGAAAATCAAAGACACAAGATATACGTGGTTCACCCCAGTGTTGGGCTACGTCCACTAACCGCTTCACCTTCTTTATTATTCGTCTGAATCTTACATTCATCCACTCCTATGCACTAACACATAGAGCCAAGCTTCGCATAGGACATGAGATCTGCACACTTAGCACTAGATCGTCCTTCCAAAACTAGGTCTAGGCACAGATCCAATTCTCTATTAAGCACATAGCCTTACTCACATACATTCCTTGGCACAAATCCGTTCAAGCTACTTTCACTTAGCTCCACAAAATTTCTCAAAATTATTCTCTTGAACTACTTCTACCATACATTCTTCTTTTATTTATACTTTTACAATCCCTTACAATAAGGCCTAATCATGGGTAAACCTCATGGGCCAACATCCCATAACCCATTACAAAAACGCTAAAGAACCCCTTATTGGGTCAACATAGCCCGCAAAATAAGTGAGATCCGTGATCTCATCTCTGCCTGGGTGCTCCTTCCTCGACCAATGTGTTGAATTCCAAAAGTGGGCCAAATCTGACCATTGTTTCCTCAAAACTTGGTTGAGGGCCAACAGTCCTCAAGGATGGAGATGAGGGAATTGTTGAAGGATTTCTACTAGTTCCAGTGTGGAATTCTTAGGAAGTGTATCTTTCCATTGTATCAAGACCTCTTGGATGATGTGTTGGTAGAGATGATTATCTCTTTTGTCAAGGATGAATTTAGGTTGCAACCAAATGGAACCTATTTCATCCAATTCTTGAATTCTAGTTTGAATATGACAATTAGGTTTAGCCACTTTCTTTATGTAGGACACATGAAAATTTGGATGAATTTTAGAGTGGCTAGGAAGATCCAATTTGTAATCCATCGGCCCAATACATTTGAGAGTCTTATAAGGGCCATATAACTTGGAATAAATATTTTGGTGGTGGTTGTCTTTGAGGGAGGTATGCTTATAAGGGTGTAGAAAAAGGAACACCTAATCCCTTTCTTCAAAATGGAATTTTGAATTATGTTGATTAGATTTTTGTTGCATATTGTTCTAATCCATTACCAAATTATACTTGAGAGTGCAGAGAATGTTAGCCTAAGATATGAGGATTTTTTCTACTTCCTGCACCTTAGAGACTACTAGTAAGTAGGATAGTACTAGTGGGGGATTTTGTGAATACACATCGTTAAAGAGAGTCATTCGAGTGGCACCATGATAAGTTGTATTATACCACCATTTTAATATAGGTAACCATTGGATCCATTGGGATTGTTGATCTAAATCAAAGCATAGAAAATGTGTTTCCAAGTACTTCTTTACAAATTAATTTTTCCCATAGGTTTGGGGGTGATATGCTATCCTAAGAGTCAATTGAGTGCCTTGAAACTCGAAAATATCTTGCCAAAAATTGATAGTTAAAGTGGCATCACAATCTGTCACAATATATTGTGGCATACCATGGAGTTTAAATATATTATCCATGAATTCTTGAGAAACTGTAGAGGTTATAAAGGGGTGTTGTAGAGAACAAAAATGAGCATATTTAGAAAGGATATCAACCACAAGCATGATTATGAATTTATTTCTAGATTCTGGTAACCCCACAATGAATTATATAGAAATGTTAGTCCATATAGCAGGATGAATGGGTAATTGTTGTATTTTTTTGGAGGTTTCATTGTCTCTCCCTTGTTTAGTTGGAAAATGTCACATTTTTCCACAAAGGTGTAGTTGTAGTTCTTCATGCCTTCCCCCAAAAATGAATGTTTAATCATTTCATATGTTTTGTTAAACCCTTAATGAAATCATTAAATCATGGGTGTTATATGATTTAAATGCATAAAACATAAAATGTTCCCTTTTTGTGTCCTTCTTCATGCCTTCTCCTATAGATTGTTAAGGTGCTCACTTAATATCAAGGATAATTCTTAATAATATAACTTCTCTGATTATCTCAGAAGATGTAGAGGAGGAAGTTCAAGAAGTAGGAAAAGTGATCCGAGATCTTTTCATCGAGTGACTTATAAAGAATTTCATTAAATGCGCATAAATTAAAGTTCACCATTAAATAAGGAAAAGCTGAACAATGAAGAGACATAAGCATCAAATCTTAACAAAAAAACTTGATAGCGGAGTTCATCCCTGGTGGACTACGTCTCTGGGTCCTGCTCTCAAATGGGTAGGCTTTTTCATTAACTCAGCAAAAGAATTTGGCAAAATACATAAGTATAACTCATTCTAAAATCAAGCTACAAAAATAATGCTCAGATTAGAAAATAGATAGCACCACTTAATTCCCGACGTCGAATTACCCAAAAATTATTGTCTCCACGCCTCGATCTGACTCTGGCACTCCCAGGCCTAAGAAGAAATTCGTCTCAGTTTCCGTGCCCCTTTGCAACCTGCAATTAATGACCATGCCCATGACCATACCACACGGGTGCCTCTTCCTCAAGGCTTGGCATAATCAACACTTAAGTAAATTCCACAACGATTATTACAAAGCATGGGTTGTTGGCCCGTTGGTTTGGGCATGAAAGTTAAGGCCTAGTGTGGGGAGGTCCCGTGGTTAAAACCATGAGCCTCCCCCTTTTGGTTTGGTTTGTTTGTAATATATATAAATATAACAAGTTGCTTCACCAAATTTGGCAGCGGTGCTATCCAGGATCCCAATGATTATGACGTGGCCATATTTGGCGGACCTGCCCATCTTTAATTTTTTTTTTAAAATTGGTTACGGGCTATCAATGTGCTTTTGTCACCTGCCACGTGGTAGACCCTGATTGGGCCATGTGGCAGCCTCCCATTCAACCATGCCATCCTCTTCCATGTCAGTGCCACATCATCACACCACGTCACCGTACAGACCATATAGAATGCCACATGGCACAATCCTATTGGTCCATGGATCTGTCCGAAAGTGCCAAAACTGGGTGACACGTGGAAACCTATGGTGTTTCCACATCACCATGATGACATCGGCATGAAACATGTCACCTTTTTCTCTTTCCACGTGTGTTGTACAGATTCTGACGTCATCCGTACGGAAGTTGACTCATCCCTGCTGAATGGGATAGGTTGACCAAACGTTGACCACACATATCTTTCAATCCGTAACTCTGTTTGATGATCCGTTTTCTCGGTTAGAAATATTGCAATGCTCTCTTCGCGATAATGTAATTTTCACTGAGTTTTGGGAACTTTGAATTTTTTCCCTTTCTCTATCTATTGAGGCCATTCTAAGCGTCCTGAGTTGCCTTCGCGAGTTTTGAGTTGTTCTTAGCCTTCTCTGGATCCCTTTTGGATCACGCCTTCCCACTGAGATATTTTTGGACCACCAAAAGCTTTCATCAATCAACATGTATGTGAGGGAAGAGTCCCCTCACTTTGTCCTTCTCAATCCACTTTTCTTTGCTTGGATGTGTGTCCTTTAAGCCTACTAGAAGATAATCAACATCACCCTTGTGTGAAGTCCTTGTCCTTCTGTTTAGGATGATATGTTCCTATAAATCATCTAAGTACTCAGGTGAAAACTCATCAACTGAAGGTATTGAAACTTCCTCATCGTGATCCATGATCATGGAGGCTCAACAAGTTTCAAGTTGTCTACATTCACAACTGAGTAAATCTACATACAAGGTGGAACATCTAGATGAAAAGCATTGGTACCAATTTTCTCCAAGATAGTGAAGGGTCCATAACGAATGGGCTTGAGTTTCTTGCCTTCACCCTTCAATCTCTCCTTGTTGATGTGAATCCATACCCGGTATCCAAGCTAGAACTGATGATCAACCCTATGCTTGTCATACTGAGCTTTATACTATTCTTGACTTTTCTCCAATTGTTCCCTGACTGCCTGGTGCACCTGTTGGATCCTCTGGATGAACTTGGGGGCTCTGTCCTCTGTTCATTCTTCATTCTCATCGACATCTCTCCCATACATCAAGTCCAAAGGAACCTTGGGTAGGTACCCAAAACATGTCTCAAAAGGTGAACTCTGAGTGGAGGAATGTAAAGCTCGGTTGTAAGCATGTTGTACATAGGGTATCTCTTCATCCCATAACTTGGGATGCTTGCTGCAGTAGCCTCGAAGAAAAAGTACCATTGTTTTGTTTACCACCTCTGTCTATCTATCGGTCTGTGGATGGAAAGCAATGCTCCTCTTCAATTTGGTGTCCATCATTCTCCACAAGCTAGTCCAAAAGTCCCCAAGGAATCGAGTATCTCGATCTAAGACAATGGATGTGGGTAACCCAAAGTGAACCCAAACATACTAAAAGAAGAGATTAGCAGTCTCCTCAGTAGTGATCTTCTTTTAACATGGCATCAAGATACACATCTTGTTGAACCTATCCACTACAACATACAAATAGTCATGACCCCCTTTGGTCATTTTTAAACCCCCTACAAAATCCATGGAGATACTTTCCCATGGATGGGATGGAACATGAAGTGGTCAGTATAGCCCCAGTTTTCTATTACTGGGCTCACAAGTAGAACACATCACACACCCCTTTACATATTTAGTTACAATTTCTTTCATTTGAGGCCAGTAACAAAACCTCTGCAAATGAGCCATAGTTTTTCCTACCCCAAAATTCCTAGACATAAGAGAAGTGTGAGCTTGTCATATTACATGGACTTGTTCACTTGTAGGAATACATAGCTTTATAAGATGGTAGAGTAGTTTTCCCTGCAGACAAAAGTTCTCTACCTATCCACCATGGGTTAGCTTCTCATATACTTCTTTAAAATCTTCATCAGTGGCATATTTCTCCACATAGCTATCGTGAGATAAAGAAGTATTCCTCAAACTAATAGAAGTAGCAATAGGAGGTCTAGAGAGCATATCGACTACCTTGTTACTTATACCCTTTTTGTACTTGATTTCCAAATGAAATTGTTGTAGAAAACCCATCCATCTATAGTGTTGATATTGTTGTAGTTTGGTCTGTGCTTGAAGATACTCTAAGGTTTGGTGATTTATATGTATGATTGTTTCCTTACCTAACAAGTAGTGCTTCCATTTCTTTACGCTTTGGACTAATGCATACAACTCTTTATCATATGTAGGATAGTTAACAACAACTTGGTTAAAATTTTCAGAGTGGTAACAGATAGGCTGACGATATTGCATCAATACTACACCCATCGTGTATCCGTTGGAATCTGTCTTGATCTCAAAAGGCTGTTGAAGATTCGATAGTGATAATACCAGTGCAGTATTGATCTTCTCTTTCAAAGTGTCAAAATCTTTTTGTTGCTTTCCTTCCCACTGAAAAGTGTTCTTCACACTGGTTAAGGCATGCAAAGGAGATGCTATAAAGGAGAAGTTTGAAATGAACCTCCTCCAATACTAGACTGCACCTAAGAAGCTTCGGACCTCTGTTACACTTTTTGGCTCAGTCCAATTTAAAATTACATCAATTTTGGAAGGATCAATTTCTAATTGTCCTCCTCCTATAGTATGACCTAAGTACACAAGTGCAGTATTGACAAATTCACATTTAGACAATTTTACATACAATGTTTCCCTTTGCAAAGTATCCAATACTTGCTTTACATGCCTCACGTGCTCATCCCAAGTCCCACTAAATATAAGAATGTCGTCTAAATACACAATCACAAAGTCATCTAGGAAAGGCCTGAATACATCATTCATCACACACATGAAAGTTGACGGAGAATTACAAATTCCAAATGACATAACTAACCACTAAAACAATCCCTATTTGGTTTTAAAGGCAATTTTCCATGCATCCTATTCTACGACCCTGATATGATGGTATCCACTGCGAAAATATGATGCAAGAGCATCACCAACATCAAGCGAGCTAGCGTGGAAGCAAGAGACAACTGGACAAGTGCCTGCGCAAATTTTGAAATTTCTTTGAAGTTGATGGGCAATCTTAAATGAAGTCATTAAGAAGAAGTGCACTTGTATAATGTAAATGGACCTTGAGCGATTTTCTCTTGTCCTTAGTAGGTAGAAGGAATTTATAGTAGTTAATGCAGGTAGATAGAATATAATTCTAGATTAGACAGTTTAGGGTGCAAGAGGGAAACGGGATATAGACACCCTCATTGTGTATTGTAACATTATGAAGCAGCATTGTAAAAAAAGAGCAAGAGCATGTAGAGAGCTGTGTAAGAACACCCATGTACAGATATTTGGATTAATAGAAGAGTTTGATCCAAATTCATGGTTTCGTGTTTGTTCTCTGTGTATTGATGTTGAATGATATGGTCATGAATGTTTGCTTCCTGTTATACATTTTCTTTATATGATGTGTATATGATTTCATGTTTGAGTTGAATTCTGAAAGGAAGAAAGAATGAGTTGCAATTGTTTCTCTATCTGAGTAAGAATTCCTGCAAGGAGTGCAGTTGAAGTGTCCGCAAGGAGTGCGTCGACAAGAATTCAGGGTTGCGTCTCTGAAGCTCAGATAGTTTTACTTTTTTTCTCATTTCCTCAAAAGTGCAGTTGGGCACAGGAGCCGTTCAAGGAGTGCGTAGGCCAAGCTAAGCCTCAGAGTTGCGAATCTAAGCAGAGTGTTTGGAGACTGCTGCTGTAGGTGTGCGCAGGGTCGAAGGAAATTCAGCACGGGGAAGTGTCTGAAGGTTGCCGCAAGGAGTGCGAACAAGAGGTTTTTCTAAGAAGATGCAGAGTCGGGGAAAAGCTCAGGAAGGATAAGGCCTTCGAAATTGTTGAAGGACAACGTAGGGAAGCTGTGATTGGAAGTTTGTAAGAAGCGTCGTAAGTTTGCGCCGCAGGTGGACGAGTTCCATGGAGGAACACTTGGTCATTTGCAGAAATCTCCAAGGAAGGACGAATGGTCGAAATTCTCGGTAGAGAATTCACGAATTTCTGTGAGCCATTAGATCTAAAGAAGGAGTAGGGGAGATACGGTGAAGTATTCCCAAAAGGTTCAAAGCTTAGGAGGGGCAGGACTGTAGATCCGAGTCACAAGGACCATTGTATTTACACGTGAGATTCCATATCGAGGTTTCGTGGGTGGAAGTCCCGTGAACATTGCAACAGGAATCACGATATTCCGATACGCGATATCCTGACAGCCAAGAAGATTTGTGTGGGGCCACAGCGGAGTCAGTAAGGTGGACAGGTGGCACACTATTTCGGAGTTTCGTGGCGAGAAGTCCTAAAACATTTGCATCAGGGTTCATGATACTGCAAAGTATGAAATCCCGACAGAGGTGACGGGGCGTTGAAAAGTCAAACTTATGAGTATATCTGAGTTTCGTCGAATCGGGATTCGAGAGTCGGAGAACCAAGTTTATTGACATCCCAAGTCACAAAATCGCTATAGGGAAAATCTCGAAAGGGTCAAGGAAAAGGTCAGCGTTGACTATTGTCGAGTTTCGGGGATTCGAGAGAACCGAACGCTCGACCACTGAATTCGCGAAGTCACGGAGTCCGATCTCCCAAGTGTGAAGAGGGGATCTCGTGAGAGTTTGCTGTGGGTGCAGATTTCTCGATAGGGAAATAGAAGAGTGTTAAAGGTTCTTCGGGCCAATGGAAAAGAGAAGATCCTGTGTTGACGTGGACCTTCTAACCTGCGGGTTGTGAGGAGGGCGTCGACGTCAAAATACAACTTAGTGAAATAAACAACATTCTTCAACTGATCAAGTAAATTATCTATATGAGGAAGAGGGTATCAATTTTTCACCGTGATTTTATTTAAGGCCAGGTAGTCAACACACATTCTCCATGTGCCATCTTTCTTTGGCACCATCATGATTGGAGAACCACAAGGAGATGAATTGGGCTTGATGAGCCCTTGATCCAATAATCTGTGTACTTGCTTCTTGATCTCTGTCATCTCCACAACTAACATCCTGTACATTCCCACATTAAGAAGAGGAGAATCTTGCTAAACATGTATCTCATGTTGGATTTTCCTCTTAGGAGGTAAACCATCTGGTTCCTGAAAAATATCATCATAATTAGAAACAATATCAATTAATTCCTTTTTATGAGAAGGATCGCATCCTTGGAAAGCGTCGGATGTCCTGACATCTTTCTGTCTTATGACCATGCATACATATCTCTTATTAGTGTTTATGAGTCTTTTCATTTTCCCCACACTAACAAGTGTTCTATTTACCCTCATGTTGTGAGCTCTAACAATATATTCCACTCCCCCCTTAGTAAGGTGGTATTTGTTCTCATGACTAAAGAAGAATACTTTAAGGACTTCCCAACACTATGCCACATATATCAAGTGGTACAACATCCAAATCCACTTCATCAATCAACTTTGAAGCAATAGAAAATCTGACCCTACATTGTTTGGTGACATTAAGTTTTGCTTTATCACATACCCAACCAAGAGAATAAGGCTTCGAATGTGGTTTCGTTTCAATACCCATCTTATTGACAAGTGCTTCAGATATTAAGTTTAACTGGGAACCAAGATCAAATAATGTATCTATATTAGTGTGTTTAGATACAACTCTTATGTGAAATAATTCACTCCTTTTTCCTTCATCATCATGAGATTCATTATTGGAACTTGAACTAGCATGAAGGGAATCTTTACCTTGTACTCCAACTGCTGTGATATTTCCTTCATCTCCTGAATCAGAACCAAGATCTTGTTGCACTGTAGCAACAATTTTTGTCTTTCTCTTTCCATCGAATTGTTTTGGTTTCTTCTTTGGATGCAATTTCCAAAAATGTTCATCATTGTGACTGTTTTTCTTACAATGAGTGCAATATGGATTTACTCCTCCTCTCGTCACTGTGGAAATCTTCTTGTCCTTCCTTTTAAACTTATTGAAATTTTTATGTGGGATATTGGAAGGTTTCTTTGTGGGATCTTCTTGAACATGCTTTCCCCTATTCTCAATGTGAGTGGGTTGCACACAAACTTCGTCAAGACTAGTGGGGTTAAACAAGAGAAAAGTATGATGAATATAACTGTGAAGTGCACCAATATACTTCATTAAAGTCTCATAAGAATCCAAAGGAATGTTTAATGCAAGAGATTTCTTCCTAAATTCTTCTGTGAAACTTTGTATAGTTTGACCTTTACTTTGCCTTAAAGTTTTCCATTCCATCATTGCTTTATGTAAATACCCTAATGGATAAAATTGCTTCTTTATTGTTGATTTAAATTCTGACCATGAGGAAAGAAGATTACCACACTTACTTATGTCCTGAAGCTTGTTCTCCCACCATACGAGACCGGTGCCTTCCAACCAAAGAGAATCCAGTTGCACTTTAACTTCCTCTTCATCAATATGTTGAGCATGACAAGATACTTCAACATGTCAGATCTAATTATCTAGATTTTCAGGATTAACATCTCCATTAAACATAGGTAAATCAAATTTTACATCAAGCTTTAATAATGGTTTCTTAAAAGAGGCTTTATGGCTAGAATGATGAGAATGCTCAAAGGAAGAAGAACTAGAACTTGAAGGTGAATATGGAGGCTCAAGAAGATCTCCTCCAACCCCTTGGTTTACCGAAGCATCATCAAAAACATGTGCTTCCTTTTTCTTCCCTTTATTCTTCATCCTCTTCTCGTAGTCTCCATACATTCATTTGACCATTTCTGACATGCGATAAAATACCATATGAATGTTTTTCTCTTGTTCATCATGCTTGTCTTCTTATGCCATTTTCTTCCTTCGGGATGCATGATCAACTTCGAGATTTAAAGTCTTAAGAGTTCCTTCACCCTGCTTATGCTTGGCCCTAGTAAGCATTCACACTCAACAATTCAAGTCAAATAAAACTGCTCTGATACCAACATGATCCAGGATCTTTTCATCGAGTGACTTATAAAGAATTGCATTAAATGAGCATAAATTAAAGTGCACCATTAAAAAAGGAAAAACTCAATAATTAAGAGACATAAGCATCAAATATGAACACAAAAACTTGATAATGGAGTTCATCCCTGGTGGACTACGTCTTCGAGTCCTGCTCTCAAATGGGTAGGAGTTTTCATTAACTCAGCAAAAGAATTTGGCAAAATACATAAGTATACCTCATTCTGAAATCAAGCTGCAGAAATAATGCTCAGATCAGAAAACAGAAAACACCACTGAACTCGTGGCGGAGAATTACCCAAAAATGGATGTCTCCATGCCTCGATCTGACTCTGGCACTCCCAGGCCCAAGAAGAAATTCATCTCAATTTCCATGCTCCTCTGCAACCTGCAATTAATGACTGTGCTGCATTGAAATGTGTGCCCACGACCATACCACACACATGCCTCTTCCTCAGGGCTTAGCGGACTCAACATTTAAGTAAATTCCATGACAATTATTACAAAGAATGGGCCATTGGCCTGTTGGTTTGGGAGTGAAATTTAAGGCATAGTGTGGGGAGGAGGTCCCGGGGTCAAACTCATAGGCCTCCCCCTTTTGGTTTGGTTTGTTTGTAATATATATAAATATAACAAGTTTCTCCACCAACTTTGGTGATGGCGCTATCCAGGGTCCCAACGATTACAATGTGGCCAGATTTGGTGTGGTCCGCCAGCTTTGGCAGACCTGCCAATCTTTAATTTGTTTTTCAAAATTTGGTTACAGGCTGTCATTGTGATTTTGTCTCCTTCCATGTGGAAAACCCTGATTGGGTCACATGGCAGCCTCCCATTTGACCACGCCATACTGTATCATGTTAGCACCACATCATCATGCCATGTCACTGTGCCACATCATCATGCCACATGACCGTACAAACTGCCACATGACACAATCCTATTGGTCCATGGATCGGTCTGAAAGTGCAAAAAATGGGTGACACGTGGCAGCCTATGGTGTTGCCACATCACCATGCTGATGTCATGCTGATATCAACATGACACATGTCACCTTCTTCTCCTACCACGTGTGTTGTATGGATGCTGACATCAACAGTACGAATGCTGACTCATCCCTTGCTCACTGGGCTAGGTTGACCAAACTTTGATCATGAATATATTTCAATCTATAAATCTGTTTGATGAATTGTTTGCGTCGTTAGAAATATTGCGACACTGTATTCATGATAATGTCATTTTCACTGAGTTTTGGGAACTTTGAATTTTTTCCATTTCGCTGTCTGCTGAGGCGATTCTGAGCATCCTAAGTTGCCTCTGCGAGTTCCGAGTTGTTCTTATCCTTCTCTAGATCCGTCTTGGATAAAAAATAGCATACAGAAAACCAACATGCCAACCTATCTCCAATTATTCTATAGTTTACTTCCCATAAAAGTTCAGAACATCCACATCTAGGGGATACACAACTTCCTCCCTATTCAAAGAGGTTAAGTATAGACAAACCCCTTTCCCAACTGAAGTTTGACTTCCTCATGGAGTTAAAGAATGTATGTATCAATATCCCACTATTTCAATCCATCAAAGATGTACCCATCTATGCCAAAGTTGTTAAAGAGTTATGTCTAAAGAAGCCTAGTAGGAAGAATGATCTTCCAGCTATCTAGGTGAATGGTCAATTAGCATATCTAATTCTTGGGAATATTTTCACTACTAAGTAAAATATAATGGTAGTCCTATTTTTGATGTTTACATTAACAATATCCATATTTCAAATACCTTAATTTATTTAAGGGTTGCCATAAATTTTATGACTAGGGAGATTATGGAGAAACTCAAATTGGCTAATTTATGAAAAACTCCTACAATTATCCAAATAACTAAATGATCTATTGTCACACCTAATGGTATCCTAGAGGATGTGGTAATTTATGTAGATTCCTAGGAGTATCCATAGACTTTATGTTTCTGCAACCAAAATTCAACCTTGGGGGTTACCACTTGATATTAGGTAGGCCATGGTTAGCAATTACTGATTCCTATATTGGTTGTATATCTAGAGAGATAACTATTTCCCATCCTTCTACCATGCCTAGATCTAGTCAATAAATTCCCATGTGTATAGGGATTGGGGAAAGTGGCGATGAATATGTCCAACAATTTCTTATGATTGATTTAGCCCTCTCTTTTAAAAATAAGACTAAAGATGATCTCGATGGTGATCTCATAACTAATTGTTATTCACCTACCAATCATGGCATGCATATTTTATAAGAATGACATTCATTATCTACTATAAAATCATAATTTAAGTCCATGGATTCTTATCTCTACACTATATTTGAAATAGATAAAATGACAATATAAATTAATCTAGGAAAATTGCTCAATATCATTTGTAGGATAGAAGGTTCATAGACACAAAGGCTGATTGAGTTGTTACAAAATATTGTTGATGATTTTTCACGGGAATATACTGATATGAAATGAATCCATCCCAATATTTATACTTACCGTATTTATATCGAGGGTAATTTTTGACCTATTCGACAACCCCAACATCGAATGAACCCTACATTGCATGAGATAGTGAAACATGAGTTGCAAAAATTGCTAAACATAAAGTTCATCTATCCCATTTCTAATATTCAATGCATACCCCTTATAATTGTTCATAAGAAAAATAGAAAATGGAGGGTTTGTGTAGATTACAGAGAATTGATCAAAGCTACTTCAAAGACCATTTTCCTCTACCTTTTATCGATCAAGTCTTGATATATTAGTAGAAAAGAAGTACTTCTCTTTCCTCTATGGGTTCAATGGATATAATCAAATCCAAATTTCCCTTTAGTACTAATATAAGACCACCTTTACCTACCCATGGGGAACCTTTTCTTACCGAGTACTACCCTTTGTTCTTTATAATGCACCTGCTACATTTTAGCGGGATATTCTTGGTATCTTTTCATATTTGATTCACGATTATGTAGAAGTTTATATGGATGATTTTATAGTTTTTGGTAACATGTTTTATGAATATTTAGTTAATTTGGAGAAAGTGCTTATTATCACCCAAAAATAGTACACCTATGGTAAACCACAAGTTCACTAAAATAAACCTCAAAATAGTATGAGCACCATTCATTCCTCTCACTCCACCTCATTCCACCTCCATTAGATGTCAAGATACACATGCAAAAATTTCATGTCCAAAAAATTCCAGTGTGGAAATCAACCCCAATATCTATGCTACAATTTTGGAAATCACCCCAAAAATCTGCACGATCCCATGCAGAAAGTACCCACAAAATCCACACTCGCCTATAAAAACTATGATTTTGACCACTTTCACTTGAAATTTTCTAGAAAATAAAAATAACCAAAAGTGGATATATCTAAACCCTAAAATTAGCTTTTATACTTGATTTGGTCAACAATCATTGTTTATTGTGACCACATCAAGAGGGTTTAACCACTATTTTGATTATAAAAAATGGGAGGTCTCTCCATTTTCGATCATCCATCGATAAGTAATTACATGCTACCAAAATTTCCTAAAGACGCAAGAGAAATCATTTATCTTGATAGCTATCTTACACATCCAAAATACTTATATCCATAGTGTTGGAACACAATTATGAGCTTTGAAGATTTCTATTTTTCACCTCCCAAAAATACAATTTTTACCCCAAAGAAAGCGTGAACCTTGTAAATGACATTTTAAAATTTAAATCCAATTCATTGCTGGTTAGATAATAATAAGATGCGAACAAGGTCCGACGTTGATGAAGCTTTTCCATTTGATCGAATGATCCTAATACCTCTGGAGTTTTGGAGCTGCCTAATTTTTAAAGAGGTAAGTCTCTAACGGTCACTTCGGAGCTCCGTGCTTTAGATGTCGCAACAAGTCTTAACAACAAAAACCCCAAAGCTCTGAAACTCCAAAGTGTCTGCTCATGCTTTTCCTAAACCTTTTTAGAAAGGGCACAAGTTGTAAGACATGTGTACCTTTTGAGTCTTTCCTGAGTTGATACATGGCACCTCCCTTTCCTTGACACGTCACTGCAGGAGATGATCCTTCGGGATTCTAACAAAGAACTAATTCAAAAATCACCAAAGTACCAAAATGTCGAAGTATTAAACATTAAATGATTAATTTAAGCACGATCAAAAGATAATTAATGACCCCGCGGTTCGGATTTTAGGCATTCCCCTGTATCATATCCTAGAATCTCTGGAGTTCGAACTTCTGAAACACTTGAAGTTAACGCGCCATCTTAAGCATGATTAATTAAAAGTTTACAAGTGATTATTCAAAGATTAATATTTTTGCATATTCGAGATTCAGGAGGTTCCCACTTGTTGGGCCCCAACAACTCCCCCTATATTTTTACAAAATTTAAAGGGCCCCTATTATAATCTTGATAATTATAATGAGCTACAGAATCAACCTTTACAAATAGTTCCATTCCTTGGCTTGCTTTGAGACAAAATTAAGACATTCACTTTAGTATGAGACATTTATTACAAGAGTATATGTCAAAAGTTAGAAACGAGCATAAAAATCTAAATTTAAACAAAACGTTAATTTTTATCAAATGTTTACTTTCGTTTAAATTATGATTATGTGTTCATTATTTTTCTCATTAGTAAGTTTGACTATTTTGAATAATGTGTTCAATACTTTATCAAATAATATCTTGGTTGGTTTATCATTTTCATGAAATCATTTGGTGATGTTAATTAATTAAATTCTTTTTTCATTTTGCATCTCATTTCAAAATAATAATAATCAAAGAATTATCTATCATTTGTTTGATTTTGTAAAAACTAAAATTGATATTTTTTCTTCATTAACTTGAATCTTCTAGATCATATTTGAAAACAAATTATAAATAATGTTTGTTTATAAGTTATAGTTAGTTTAAATTCATTTTTGATTTTTCTAGATTTTGTTTTATTCACAATTTTTAGGTTATTAATTTAGGTTTTTTTTTTTGTTTCACAGGTTTCTATTATCAAATATTTGATACAGATCTGATCATGGCTTGATTTTATTATCCAAATACGTTCAAGATGATTGATCCAAAAATAATTTTGAATTGCTACAAATAATTTTATGAGCAACAACAGATAAAATTTGGAAAGGCGTCAAGATCAGACAGACGATTTTGTAGAACTGATTGTAGCCAAATTGTGAGGAATTTGAAGAAACGATTGAAAACCCAGAACCAAAATGGACCCATTTACCTTTCATCTAGAGATTTTCCCAAAAAAATGCACGATTTGAGAGATATTTGGGTCTCTTTTAGAGGCAAATTTCAGGTGGCAGAAATTAATAGTGACGCCGAGACTATTCATTCATTTTATAAATATATGAGAAAGATCAGAGCCATAGGATGGAAGAATTGGACAGGAGGATTTTAATCCTTTCTCTTTTGTATATTATTTCTTTTGTAAACTTTTTATTTCTTTTCAAATGGAGTAATGGATGGCTGGAATCTTTGGGAGAATGGACGAGTATTTTCAAAGAAGAATATGGAATTCCAGGTTGCTTAATGACTTTTGTCCTGTAAGTAAAATGGTTTTATTTTCATTATAATATATTCATATTCTTTGAATAATTGATTATGCATTGATTTAAATAGCTTTAGTCTTTTTTATCAATACATGGTTAATTATTATCATTTATGTATTAATTTTTCCAATCTTTAAAGTCTATTATCCAAACAATTTCTTCCAGGACTACAAAATGGACAAGTGATTCCAAAAACTTAATAGAATGACATATATGCATTTTGGCTTTAGGCTTTTGTTTATAATGTTGTTATTTATGTTTTAATAATCCTGTTACATGTGCAGCTCTGATATCTTTAGATTAAATTATCTGTGATGTGTCGGAGGTTTATATTATAAATACCATCTATCATTTGCTTCATCAAAATACAAATGTTGTGATTATATCTTCAATTTAAATAATGAGATTTATCTTTGAGTTTTAAATTGAATGACAAAATGCATAGATTGCTTCCAGATTTATCTTGTTGTGATCATGTATAATTATGAGATCACAAGTTTATGTTTGTGTTTCCTTTTCCGTCATTGAAACCTAAGTTGCCAATACATGTTTTGAATTTATTTAGAACATTCATAAGGTTCACTACAGATTTCTCTTTTGGACATGGCAGTTGGATGTTCACCACTCATGCAGATGCTTGTATACACCTCACTAATTCATTGACATGATAGCTTCTTTGAATTTTTCTGTCATTTGCATATCATTGAAACTACAATGTATGGTTCATCTTTGACTATCCACATGTTCATGTTTCATTAATTTTTTTGCAAGATTCTTTAAATTTATAAAAGAAAAACAATAAATATTTTTATGTGCTTTCTTTATCTGCTTCCTAGAAGCAATCATTTTTCACATTGATTTTCGTAAGTTTCGATTAAAACTTGCAGCTTGTAAATCATGTAAATAAATGAGACTTGTATATCTTCTTCTTAAATACAAATACTATAGTTACATTAGAACATATATATATAT
>JASDQU010010064.1:0-62325 GCA_032191745.1 Picea mariana | reverse complement strand
ATATAATGTTTACTAATTAGTTAGTTATTTTTCTCTTTTATTAGTTTCTTTTAGGATTCTTAGATTGGCTAACGGAGCCATTAAACCCGTCAGAACATGTTACACCAAACGACTTGGGTTATTTAGACAACTCCGGACCAGACTCGCTCTTCCAGTTGACGGACGATCAATTTCACCCATCAACACCACTCTATCACATCGAAAAATCTCAAACATGAACCGTCGAAGTGTTGGTGGAATTATGACTAGTTAAGGATAATGATTTAAACACAGATTACGGATCGCCAGGTAGAATTTCCCATCAAGCGTTAATAAATTTTCCGTCAGTGAAGTTATATGAAAAACGATGACTCTGTTTTGAATAAAAGCACTTTGATTTCAAATTCATTTTCATTTTCTGCAATGAGAAAGCTTTATCTGTTTGAAGGATTCATGATTTTTCTCTGCAAAAGGTAATTTCACTCTGTCTCCTTAGAAGTTATGGTGCCATGAAAAATCATGTAAAATCCTGATGCGGCTGAAGAGGATTCAAACCCAAATGTGGACGTTCTGTTGGACACCACGCTGCAAGCCATGGGCACTATTAAATCTTGGAAGCAGGTGTTCCAGGTTTTGGAACATGAAATCATCAACTGTTCAGAGGATTCTGCGAAATAATAAGAAGATACTTACACAACTAAACTTAGACATATAGCACAGTCAAAACTGCACAAAATAGCAACACAATTGAGACTCATGCTTTATAATGACATGATAAGTTGGGCCTTAGAGCACGTCGACATCCAGACTACGAGCACTATCAACCATCATAAGGTCACTGTCAGCTCTTTCCGTCCAGAACATATGCAAGTAATGTACAAATTGTCCCCTAATCCTAAATATACATTCAATGTTGCATTCATTCTGGAGTTCGAGCAAAAGGAGTGCATCCAGTATGCCAGGAATTGTCTTGAGATAATCAAGTCTTGATGGAGGAACCCAGAGAAATTTAGAACCGATGCTCATGGTATATATTCCACAACGTCTTTGGACATTCCCATGGTGTATGTAGCCCTGATGCTATGTCGATGTTTCAGAAAGAAGAGTCCCACACATTTATCGGTGGAATGGGTATCCATCATGCATGAGGTAGTAGAGGGTTTTACTTTCAATTGGGCCAAAATGCTATCCGATAACTTAGCTAAATAGATTGCAGACTATTAAACAATGAAGTCAAAGGGACAACCTGCTCCCTTTTATATGTTGGCATATATCATGGATGCCATATGTTTTATGACGCCTTTCCCATTGATGAATTAGAGCTGGACTCCAACCAGTGTCTAGCCCATTCATTTCTACGATTCCAAGCTATGGGAAGAAAAAACCAAGGATTTATTTTATGAAATCTGTCACAATGTGGTGATTCTTGTTCACATAGACCTGTATGGCCACCCACCTCCTCGAATTTCAGATCAAATTATGGGGAATCTGGGTAATCTAGAAGATTGGTTTATTGAGGACAACTTCTCCTATATCAGAGTTTTTGGATGTTCAGTCCCCCCCCATTCTCTCCTACGATTTTTACTAGACCCAATAGTATGCAGGGAAGTAGCCTACCAGACAGTAACAAGAGGCATAAAAAAAGAGTTGAAGGAATCACAAAAAAGGGTATGGCCGACTTTACCCATTTAGATTGGCATGTTTTCATTACTAGATTTCGGTCGCTCCAAAGTGGAGGCTGTGGCTTTGGATGATGTCAAATTGGTTAACATCGAATTCAAAATACATGACCCACACAAGGTTGTGGAAAATCACATAGCCCAGTTCAACATGAAAATGTATGTGCACGAAAGCTCCCCATATGACGAAATATTCAGGGGAGTTAAGTATTATGAGGAGGTACAAGACAACTTCCAAACTTTGTCCCTAGATCAACAAGCTGGTTTTATCAGCTTTCAAAAGCACAGGAAGAACAACCTACCGAAGGTACTACAAGGGGATCAAGTAGTCACTCCCCCTTCTCAGGAAGCCAAGTCAACAAGTTCTGAATCCAATCACTTAGGTAAGCATAAAGTTGAAGAATCCCCAAAGAGCTCACTGGTATTGACTCATAAATTAGATTCTTCATTGTCAAGTCCACTAGGCCCTCATGCAAAGGTTCATCTTGAAGCCTTCCTAAAACAAGGACAAATGGTGTCTCCTTTGTCGCCAACCACCCCTGACGGTACCTCAAATACAACATAGAAACATCAATCTACAGAGATTGGTACTCCTATTACATCATTGACACCTATGCAATTCAGCCTTGGAAATCCTAATTCCGAAATTGTCTTTGTAGATGATCTTACCCCCATCTCACCTGAAGAGATGCCTCCTTTGAATTTCTTCTTTAGTAGAAAACAAAAGACCATCGTGAAAAGGGAATCACACCAGAAAGATGGAGTGATAACCAAAATGAAGAGAAATGGTATATGATGGAAATAATCAAGATGCTCCAGAATTTGCAAAGGAAGTCACAGGTTCATTAGGTGCTTTTGCCACAACCAATCAATGGTCTGTAGACAATTTGGCTGAACAGATACGACATAAGTGCCTATTGGTAAAGAAATTGCAAAGTCAAATACAGGCCATGGAACAGACTATAAGGAACAATATGAGCCAAGACTTTGAGAAAATCAGAGCTCATGACCGACAACAAATCCAACAGCTGTAGGCTAACGTTGAGGTGCTCCATCGAAATTCACAGGCCAACTAAGGATTGGTCACTCAACATGATGAATTGATAGGGAAATTGCAAGCTAGATTAGAACTGACCAAAGGTACTTCAATATATATCTCAACCTTCCAGAATCAAGCACTGAAAAATAAATGAAAAAATGGAAATGGCCCAACAAGACCTTTTTATGAAGGTTGATGCCATCTAGAAATGCTACTAGGCGGTAGAACTTGCTCTGAAGGATATCTATATTAAGGAAATAGAAGCTCACTCAGAACAAGCTAGGTTTCAAGAAGCCATCATATTGGTACATAAATATAATGCCCCTGATTTTCCTCTGCTCTCTCCTTCTGAACAATTACGAGGTGATATGTCCCTGAAGGTGTGGGAAATGAATTTGGTAGAGAGTAAAATATTATCCAGGGAGGTAAAGGACACTTTCCATGAAGCGTTATCATCATTAGATAAGAGAATAATTGATTTTGAGGGAAGCAGTATCACGGAGGCCCTGGGGAAAATCGATATTGAAATAAATCAACAAAATTCCGTGAAGAACAAGGAAGAAACTCTAATGGCCATTCAGGAAATGAGCCAAATTGATATTCTTAATATCAATAAGTGGTTAGTAAGTCCAAGCTCACAGGTCTAAGCCACATCTCAGGAAATAAAAAGGATCTGAGAAAAACTACCTCAGGTAGAGAGGAGATTATTCACTTTCGAGGTAAATGAATCGATTGAGCCCTCAAAGTTCGTAGTGGAATTATTGAATAGATGAAACCAATTTATTGAACATGGGAAAGCAAGCATATCTAGAAGCAAGTAAGGAAACATGCACACTGTCCTTTCTTTTTACCCTCCCTACCTTTCACCTTCTTACAACCACTTATCTCATTCATTCACATTCTAAACCTTCACCCATCCTTAATTCATCATCATACACCGGTTCCATCGTCATCCTTCCCACGAACGGTTACTTTTCTTATTCCTGTTATGCATTCCTTGATGAGCCATGCAGTGCTACTCATCCGATTTTCATTCCTCACTGATCCCGATTGTGTCTCATTACATTGCCGAGCATATTTGGAGGGACATATCGAAAAATATAAAAATGTCAAGGACAATATGCAAAATTATTAAGGAGGCCAAAGAACAACTGTTTCCAACCTAAACGATTAAAGAAAAGAGGCATTTTTTCCCAGCAGATGAAGAGACAGAAGAGAACGCCAACATAACTCATCAAATTTTACATACTGTTGTCTTTTTCAAATATATGTTATTTTCATTGAAAGAAGTCCAACCGTTTTCAATTGTGACAGTTTTTGTATAAATACATAGATTCAAGATTGATTCAAGGCTGCGTCTTGCCGGATGTAATAGAGAAAACTCTCATTTTTGAGTATTAATACAAGTGCAGACAAAGATTCCAAATTCTATCTAGTTTGAGTTATGTGCTTCTTCTGTATTTCCACATCTCCAAATTTTCTTATGTAATTCCTTGATAAGTGATTGATTGCAATTTAGTATCACAACTACTGTAATCACATTATATTGACAATTCGTTAAGCAATCAAATTTCCTCTGTATTTACTGTAAGTAATACAAGACCCACAATCTATTTGAATTACTGCATCTCATATCCTGTTCAAGGGTGCACTCTTTACTTTCTTCTATTGCAAACAAAGTGAGACTCATCGGCCATTGATGCCTAGATTTGTTTAACAGTTTTGTAAGTTTCTCCCACACCATTTGATACCATAGTTGTGACTCAACAAATGAAATATGACCTCTGTGCTGTCCTATTATTAATTTCATTTAAGGATATTTTTTTATATAACTAAAGGTAGAAAAATCACTCTTTTAAAACAGTCTCTTTAAATTTTCTTGATGCCTGACATTACTCTTTGAGCCTTAAGTTTAATCTCAGGAACAAGACATAGGAGAGGGGATCTACCACACAATTGGGAAGCAAAGGACCATCCCCAAGGAGGAGGTCTTGGAGCCATCTTACATAGGTGATGTTGTTCCAAAGTTTATACTCAAGGCTTGAGAGTATAAATTCTAGGCACCCAAAAAGAGGGTCTAGGATGTAACGAAGAAGAAAAAAACTCTTTTAAAAGGAAAAGGAGCTATGGTTGATTTTTGAGTTGTGTTTATCTAGCTTCCAATTGTTCCTGGACAATGATGTCTTGCTAAATGGCCACCCATGAGCATTCAAGTTCAACCTGGGTGGTGGCAGTTTTTAAGATAGTATTGAAAAGGTTTAAGGCAATACTGGTTTGATCTGTGAGAATGGGTTCAATGTTGGGCTGTCTCGTAACGGGTAGATTCATGGAGGAAGAAATTTTTAAGGAATGGTTGCTTCCTTTTAGATTGTATGAGAAAATTTCCCGAATCTTGAATTAATAGTGGAGCAAAATCAAAGGTCGTTTCCAGTATCTGAGTTAAACTGAAAACCATGCATGGAATGAAAGAAAACATAAAGCTGTGGAACAATGTGAGGCTTCGATCAAGGAAGAATATCACACTATGATAGAGGAAGAAAAAGATAAGGAAAAACTTTAATGAAGCATCAGATATAATAGTCTAAATCATTCACAGGTCTTGTAAGTGATGATAGTCGATACAGAGGAAAAACTGTAAACGATTAGATCACTAAAAAATTCAATCACCATAGTAGAAGTTGTACTAAATTGAAGCTACGCATTCATCAAAGATACATAAGAAATGAAGTTAGATATGAAATAATAGAGGAGCACATAACTCAAACTTGACAGGGTTTGGAATCTCCGATTTGCATTTGTATTAATTTTGGCAAAATGAAGAACCTTTCTGCTACAATCGACAAAAAAAATCCCTTGGTGTCTCTTTAAAAAATGTATTTATACAAAGAAAATCATCAACCCTGGACGGTTGGTATTCTCCTAATCTCTTAGGTGCTAACAGTTACAAAGTATAAAATTCAAACCGTTTTGTTCAGTTACTTTTTACTTCTTACTAGTTGTACAAAAATGAACACAAATGCATCACTTCATCATTTATTTGAAATGCTTCCTTCGCTTGGTCCCGAACACATGACGCACCTGTCCACAAACTGCATCAAAATTATGGAAGGCTTTGACGTATTCTTTGCTTCAAACACATATAACTTCCTCTAAATTTGGGGTAGCTCGTCTTCAATCTTTCCCTTGCCAAACTTTGTCGACTGCAACTGTAGATTCAACTTTATTAACCACTTATCTATTTGGGCGATGTCAAGTTGTTTCAATTGTGAAATATCGAGCTAGACTTCATTCCAACTCTCATAGATATGTAGTTGATGGATTACAACATTTATCTGTCCTAATAGCCCAGGACAATTGCCTTTACCAATGCCCAATGTTTTTGTGTCTAGATGATCAAATACTTCTTCACATTATCTCTTAACTTCTCTTGCCATTTTCCTACTTTCGACAATATTAGTCTCCCATGTCTTTAACATGATGTCTCTCCTGATCTGTTCATCTACAGTCAGCTTTGGGATTGTTGGTACATCTGCTCTGGCCAAAAATTCACTTCCTTTTGAAAATCAACACGAGCTGCTATGGCCTCTTTTTCCTTTAAAACAATTCTATCTAGTGAATGGCTTATTTCTAAGAAGTAGTTTTGGACGATTTCTATTTTGGAAAGCATGTCCTGTTGTTCTGCTTGTAGTTTCTCATGCACCTCCAGTACTTGGGCTTGAAATGATGTTATATTCATGACTTGTCCTTCAATAGACTTCAACTCAGCCTGTAGCTGTCTCACTAACTCTTCCTAACGAATAACCTGTACTTGAATTATTTGCATCTTCTTGTTTGCTTCATCTAAACTAGATTTCAACAATTGCATTTTCTGTTTGTCTGCAGTCCTGGCATTTTCAACTCTTTGATTTACCTCCTCTCAGATATTATTTTCTATGTGCCTTATTTGGTCCTACATCTGAGATATCATTTGATTTTTCTGCTTCATCCTTGTCTTTAGAGAGTCAATTGATAATAAATTGGTAGTTGCCAAGGCTCCCATAAAGCTTGCTACTTCTTTGGTGAAGTCTTCCTCTTCTAGGTTTTTCCCATCTACGAGCACTTTGTGTTTCTTCACCATTGTGCCTTCTCTTAGATGCATTTCCTGTTTTAATACTGCCTTCCTCTTCTTACTGAAAAAGTAGTCAGAGGAGGGTATCTATTCTCTAGAGATAGGATTAAGGCCACTTGCATATATGACTTGCATAAGGGGGTTTCCAAAAGTTGACTGTATAGGAGTTAATGATGAAATAGGCCTACCCAATTCTGAAGATTGAGCTTCTCCTGTTGTTTTGGGGATAACAATAGGGATAGTCGATGATGAAGGTGGACTCATTTGATTCGACTTTGAAGGAGTTTCAGATTTAGAACTTGTTTTAGACATTGGATTCTTTGATTATGAAGTTGCTGCCTTTTGTGAAGACACTTCAGTCTTCTTCGGGTTTTCTTCTGTAGTCTCTTTATCATGAGCCTCTGATCCGAAACCTAGGGGAGTATTTTCTTGAGCTGGGGGAGGGGTTGTTGATTCTCCCTGTAGTATCTTCAGCAAACCAATTCCACTGTGATTTTGGAAAGTCATAAATCTAGTTTGTAGGTCGGGTGATAATTCCTGAACTCTGTCTAATATTTCCTCATAGGTTCTGGCTCCCTTGAGCATGTCATCCCAGGGAGAAGCTTCATGTTCATACATTTTCATATTCTAGTGAGTAAAATGATTTCCTACAATTTGATAACTATCATGTTTTCTGAGTTTGAGATCTACCAATTTGATGTCTTCCAATGATGCAGCTCCAACCTTGGAATGACCAAATTTAAGCATTGAACACTTCCCAATCTGTATAGGAAAAAACGACCAAAACTTCTTCTGAGATGCTTTCAATTCAGTGCTGATGCCACCTGTTACTATTTGGTAGGCCACCTCCCTACATACCAGTCTATTGGGGAGGAATTTTGGAAGTGCGTGAGGAGGAATCGAGCACCCAAAAACCCTGACATAGGAGAAATCCTCTTCTATAAACCAATCTGCAGTCGCCTTGAGGTTTCTCACGATTGACTCTGAAATACACAGGGGTGCATAACCATACAAAAATTGGTGCAAAGGTATCACCATGTAGTGACAAATTTCGTAAAAGAAGTCTTTAACTTTCTCCTCCCATAGTTTAGAATGATAAACATGAATGGGCTCCATGTAGGTTGGGTTCCAGCTCCAGCTCATCAAAGGGAATGGAGTCATGTAACAAACCACATCCATAATATAGACAGACATGTAAATATATGCAGGTTAGCCTTTCAATTTTGCTGTTTGGTGTTCTGCAACCTCACTAGCTAGGTTATCTGATAAAATTTTACCCCAGTTGAAGCTGTAACCCTTGGCTACTTTGTGCATAAGTGGAACCCATCCTGCAGGGAAATGGGTAGGGTTCCCCCCCCCCCCAAAGATTCTACATAGAATTAGGGCTATATAAACCATGTATTCGTTTAGTGAAGTTGTGGCACAACTGCCATGGGTATTGACTCTAAATCTTGCTGGAATTCCCCACAAGTCTTTAATTATATTTGGATATGTTTGATCAAATTCTATGCACTCCTTTCTTTGAAATTCAACTATGAATTCAACATTATAAATGTATTTAGAAGTAGGGGGCATTTTTTACATTACTTGTATGTGCTCAGGTTTTAACGAGCTGACGATGACCCCTTGGCTGTTTTGAATGCTCCTTGTTGGAACATCGGTTTTCTCTAAAGACCAACATACCATGTCATTATATGGCATGAGTATCAGCTGTGTGGCTATTTTGTGTAGCTCATACTCTGCTATGTCTCTAAGTTTATTTTTAGTCCTTTCATTCCCAAAATCGTCGGGGCAATTCCTAATCTCATAGTCCAAACTTTCAAAAATCTGCCTCCAAGATTTGATTGAATCCACAACATGTGGCATAGTGTCTGATACCACATCTCAATCTGGATTTGAGCTTCCACCTACTTCTTCACTCTTCTTAGGCACTTTTCTGGGTGCCATGGTGTCTGTGCTAAATGAAAACCTGTTGCAGAGAAGAAATGCATGAGTTCTTCTGAATATAACTCGCTCCTAGTCTGAAAGTGAGAATGAACTTCAAAATAATAGACCTTTATTTACCTTTAACTTGTCTTAAATTTATCGTACCAAAAAAAATTAAATGCTTTAATGGAGATGGTATGCTTGGAGATACACACTCTATGTTCAAAATATCTTCATTAATCCGTTATAGAGACTGCCACATATCGATGATTCAGAACTGGGACTTCAAAAGGAATGTCATCAAGAACTCCCGAATGGTGAAATGCGAAAAGTCATTTAACAATCCTTAATCCCATTTTAAAATTAAAATACTCTGTGTTTAAGAGCTTAATTCTTTTGGGATTTCGTGTTTCGGAATTTTGAACATCATGTCCCCAAGAGGTATGATACAAGTGAATCCTGAATTGCGAAACCATGTTGGGATGTATTTAGGTGCTAACCAATTGTTTTGACCCTTTAATTGATCGCGATTAGAGGTTAATCTTTACTTTTCGTGGACTGGAGTATCAGGACTCCGACGTCTCTTTAACGTAAGAAATCCCGAATCGCGACGTCACAATGGGATTTATTTTCATTAAACCTTCTTACTTCTTAATAAACATAACATTAGCCTTTAAGAACTTTGTGACTTTGGGAATTAGGGTTTAAGGAGACTTAGGGTCGACTCTTTGATTTCCCAAATTGCGACTGATTAACGATCTGTTAAGTGTGTTTAAAACTTAATTAATCATGATTAAAACAGTATTTCGTGAAAGCGCGTCGGGACTTGAAAAGCTGTTTAAGTTTGAGATGTCCGAAAAAGAACATGTGAAAGGCTTAGAAGGCCGTTAACACCTTTTCGAGACTTCGGTACTGGGAAATTGGAGTTGCGATTAGAAAGCATACTTTGTGAATAGCCGAACTCTGAAAATTGAAAGTCCCAAAAGACCTTTTGACTTCTTTCTTGAGCTAATGGAGGCTCCATAATCAGGAAAAAAGGAGGTTTGGACTTAGAGAAGAAAAAAAAAAACTTTGTTTCAACATGTGATATTGTACTTGGCCTCCCATTGGTGAGGGGAATATTATTTTATTCGTCATAAGTTTTCCATTCATGAATTATTTATTTTATTTATTTCCTTTCATGAATGATTCAAGCTTGAATATAATAGATCTAATTATAGTTATGGCTTTTATCTCTTATTACCATACTTGTCTATATCTAGAACACAACCTCTAGATTTCTAAATTTACACTCTTGCTGCATATTTCCACCAATAGATTGGAAAATACACTGGGGAATAAACATATTTGTGTTCCCTGGTTGTGTATGTGTGTTCAATCCCCCCTTACCCTTTTTAATATTTGATTTTTTAGACCTTTTTTTGATGTTGTTTCTTTTTGTGATGTGTTTACAGGAAATGTTGGGTTAAAAACCTTCAAATATTCCTTGAAATCTAATTTACATCCTTTAGGAGTGACTATGGATTCAACACACTTTTTTGGGTGGATTCCTACACTACCAACATGGAAAACAAGGCCAGTTTCTACACATAGTCCGAAAATAAAAAATTTCAATTTTTTGAGTTCTGTTTTGGATCCCTGAGTGTTTCTTAGGGCATTCTTTTATATTTTTAAATGATCATGTTGTATATGAAGTGGTTTCTTTAATATTATCATAGGTTGAGAAATAAAACCCCATAGGGTATTAATTCCTAATTGTAATTGCAAGGATCAAATTGGCATTACTCGAAGCATCACTTTTTGATATGAGGGTGAATTTTCCATAATGGCATCAGTTGTCAAGGAAACGATTTCAAACAAACCACAATTTTAACCACCCTCCAAAAAATGGGGTGCTACCCATAGCACCACTTTTTGAAATGGAGTAACAAAAACTGCAAAATATTACCTCTAAAAAACGAGAACTCTGGAGGGTTCTCGCCAAGTTGGCAACTTTGTTTTATGTATCCAATTCAAAAGCCTCTCCTTCTAGAAAACCTCCTATACCAAAAATTCATGGTGATGTTACTTACAAATCCTTTACTTGGATTTAGTTGATATCAAACTGACTACTCGATCCCATCAATATGGTATGCCCCATGAAGCACTACCTATTGATTATAATGATCCCCCTCTATCTACTAATGGACCTTTGTTGATTCCTTTACTGAATATCAAGCCTCCCCCCAACTTCCAAGGTTCCAAATATTCCATTACAATGAAATTCCCCCAATCCTCATGCCTAGGAGGAACACCACTATGGCATAGTAGATGACTTATCTCAACCCCCTATAGCTATATCATCCCTAGAAGTAATCCAAACATGTCCTTTACAACATAAAACTTTACTATCCTCTTTGGGTTTTGTTGATCCTTTGGATGATAGTTTGATCATTTTTTATATCGATAATGTTGAATCCCCTCATTTAACCTCTTCTGTCACCTTTCAAGTTCTAGTAACCATCAATAATACAATTATTCATTGGTGTATCATTGATGAATAAATATATACATGTTTGATGTTTTTAAGGTCTGGAAGAAGTTAGGATCACTTGATCTCTTTCCATCTATGATCACCCTTCATGTGTACGATGGTCGACCCTCTTAGCCAAAAGGGTTGTATCAAAATTATTCCATTCAATTGGTATGCGAAGAATTGATTTTATATGTTAAGGTTATAAATTCCCCCTTGGACTATAAAATCATGTTAGTTCATAGTTTCATGTATTCCATGAAGGGAAGATTGTCACCATAGATTAAATTACCCATCATTATCCTAAATCAACTGAATCCTAACAACATTGTCTCTTCATTGGATGGGAACCAAACCATTACCTCTTTTTATGACATCATCCCTAGAGTCTACAAAGACTACGCATTTCTTGACATGTATTACGATCCTCCACCTATATTTATCCATCCTAGTTCATCCAATGTGTGCATGGGGTCAACATCCCAATAGCCTGATAAGTCTATGGTTTCATATTCACATCCCTTTGTTGATCCCACAACCCTTTCATATTCAATACCATAAATGGGAGAGGACACTCCTAAAAAATATGCATTTTCCCAAACACCTTTCTTATTCCCACAACTGAGAATAGTGAATACACCAATTATGACAACATCAAATTTTTCCAATACCACTTTAGGGATCCCGATATGGTACTCCTTTTACCCCACCTCCACCCTCCAATTCAATTTCTTATCTTTTCTTGTTACATGTTCAACCAACATGAAATACCCCTGTACCTCCTAAGGAACCTACACAGGCCCAACCCACCCCTATGAAAGCTAGGAAAGGAATTGACAAAAAGGGGAAATATAAGCAAAAATGGGGCATCAATAACCTTGGACAACATATGGCCACTCTAAATACTACACTTAGAGTTATACCCCCTTATGCATTATGTGACTTCACCAACCATGCCACTAATGATTGTCCTATGGTCCCTAAATTGAAATGATTTCATAACACCAATGATTTAGAACCTAACCCATCAACCTTGGTGGTCAAAGTTACACTTTCTAAATCACCATTCAAACATATTAAGTCCTTGCATATGAACCACCCCTATGCTTTGTGTAATACCTATGGTCACTATTCTCATCATTATCCTAAACTGCCCCAATTCCAAAATGCCCTTTCCATTGTTCATCATTTAGACACTTCTGAGGAGAAATAAACCCATGTATTAGAGGAAATCACCCTTATATGAGAAATGATTTTTTGGGACAATAATAAACCAATTGTGGAAATCAATTCTCGTACTACTCAAACTGATGAGAATTCCATGCAAATGCTTCTCCTTTCAACTTCCATGGGATAAAAAATGTCAGAAAATGCTCCATTTTCTATTGATGCACAACAACGAATCCATGTTATGCCTCATGTCTCTTCAGTCTCAACATCAATGGAACCTTCATCCACTAGTCTTCATTATACCTTTGTAGATGTCACATATGTGAACCACACCTCTTGTTCCCATGGTTTTGATATGGGGTTCACTATACCATCTTCCATCACCTCATCTAGTAGTATAACTTCTCACATCCCCATATTTCATTTCGATGAATACATTCTAGAGTCCCTTACTGCACTATATTACCTTTGGGATGATATGCATCATCATTCCTAATTTTTACTAAAGCAATCTAGTCCCTCTAACAAGTATGTTGTTGAATCAAACGATTTTATCCCTCATGGTAAAATTGATTGGTTCAAGAATCCTATCCTTTCCAACGATACATTTGAAGAAGGGAATATGACCAATATTTCACCTACCGTTAAGTTAGATATTTCTGTTACACTTGTTGTTGAAAAAAATATCCTTCTTGGGGAAAACTATTCTCCTAAAGTGGTTGCCAATTACAAATCCCTTTTCCAAGAGTTTTGGGATGTTTTTACTTGGTAGTATTTAGAGATTCCTAGACTATATCCAACCATTATTGAATCACATTGATACATGGTTGGATGCCATTCCTATATGTAAAAAATAATGGCCTATTCACCTTAGAAAGGCCCTTGCCATTAAAGATGAAATTGATAACTTGTAAAAGGTGAGATTTATCTACCCTATCATGTACACCTTGCGGGTCTCTAACCTAACCTAAATTATGAAGAAAAGGAAATATTCATGTCTACTAATGAGCCTCATTATTGTACATTTTAAAGGCTCATCTTTGAAATATTTTTCCACCACAAAATGAATTAATTTTTTCTTTTTACCATATTTAATAGTCATTCATGGGTATTTTCTATGTTGCTTAATGAATGTATGATTGAGGTGGATTTTAATGTATAATATGAATTTTTTCACTAATAGTTTTGGAAAAAGACATGTGTTCCACCAACCAGATCGAACTATAGGATTCAAGGGTGCCAAACTCCTAGAAACAAGGGATTTTGTCTCCTCAAGTGAGCTTCTAGCAAAAGATTGAGGGAGATTGTCTATACCTATCTCCAAGAGCGCTCCTTGTGCATTTATGACCACCGCTAATCAATTTGTTTTCAAAAATATAGATGTACATGGTTGAGATCCCTCGTTTACTCATCACTCTCCTTGATTTAGGAAGGGAGTTTGAACTCTCTAGTTATATCTATAGGCCTCTAGTCTAGGAGAGGGAATATAGAGAATTTTTGGAGAAGCATTGTATGGATATGTTCTGCAAGAATTTTTTTTGAAGACTAATAACTCTAATGTTCCTAATGTACTACTGATATTTATGAAATAAAAATGTTTTTTTCCTTCAGTTCATTAAAGTTTCTTCTAGGTTCCTTGTGCTTCTTGGGTAGGGACCGTCCAAGAGGTCTCAAGGACCCTTTTTTCCATTTATGTAGTTTTCATGAATATTAGTTAGTACTTAGATAATGTTTCATTCTCTATTGAAGTTGGATTTAGCTTTGCATGATCAATTTCAGTTTCTGTTAATATTGTGACTAACTAGCCAATTGTAGCAACATCCTATAGAAATCTTCAATAATCTTTTGGAGCCCTCCTAGATGCATCCTAAGGCTAAGAACCATACATTCACTTAATTTATTTATAGTCTAGATTTTTCAATGATTTTTAATACTTCCACTACCTTTTTTAGACTCCATTTTGCTTCCTATAGGATTTTCCTCTAGAAACTGTATAGTTCCTGTAGAACTGCACAATTCCTGTAGAAATATCTTGTAGGTCTGTTTTAGATTCATATTTTGACTTAGCTTAATCTTTTTTTCCTAAAAGCATCAAGAAACAATAAAATACATTTATATTGATAATGATCAAGCGGTTATATTTCTTTATGCATGCATTATTATAACTTTATTTCCATTACAATTTTCATGTCATAGTTTAAAGCTTTACTTCTATAACCGTTCTCTATCATAATTTCATATTGGATTCAACTTTTTTCTTCAATTTAACTTTACCGATTCAATACTCTTTAATGCATTAGAATAATTCTTTTCATGCCCTTTAGATTAGCTGTACTTTCATATTGGTGTGTTTCCTTCAAGAAATTAGTTTAGAGCTACTTTCTATCACTTTATTTCTTGCACATTTTCATCCTTTGATAATTTTCAAACCTTTGCTACCGACAATTACATGCTGCACATATATTGGATAACACCTCTTAAGTTTGCATGAACCCCCGATTGACAAGTAAAGTAGGATACCAAGGGTATAATAAATCATTGTTGTTATTCCTGGGACCATCAATTTTTGGTGTTGTTGTTGGGGAGGTGTTGAAGTCTGCATGTTATTTTCTTTTTGTTTTATTTTGTGTGACTTGGAGAAGGAAAAAGGATACCTCAGTCACAAGGCCAACCTCACTATGGAATTTTTTTAATTTAACAACCCAAGTTCTTTCACTTTGTGTGAGTATTGATAGCTCCTTGTCACACTCTCTTTTTTCATTAAATATATACAAAATAAACAACTTTTCACATTCTTTTGATTTCATGAATGACTAGACCTAGAGATAGGAAACATTTTTTTTTACCAAAAACCCCCATGACAAAACCAGGTCCAAGTAATCCAGAGATCGGTCCTGAAACACTATAATATTTTTTGGAAAAGGAAGATACATAATTTGAGAATCTTTCATAAGAGATTTAGTCCCCACCTCGTGTCACGACCGGTGAAGAAGATATATTTGAGTTCCCTATTCGAGAATCTGATGGAGAAGCCATGATGAAAAATATTAATCCTTCTTCTTTACCTCATTTTCACGAGCTTTTCTCTGAAGATCATGATACTATATTGTTTGAGTTTGCAGTTATATGCAGGACATATGATTATACCACTGATGAACAAAAGCTCAAAATTTTTCCTTTTACCTCGAAGGATTCAACTCTAACATGGTTTATGAGTTTGGAGGGAAATCATATCACAACTTGGGATCAAATGAAAAACACCTTCAGTGAAATATACATAGACTATTATAGAGAAAGAGATACAAGGGATGAGATTTTTCGAATGACATAAGGACCTGATGAATCTAGAAGACTTTGAAGAGACATTTCAACTGTGCTACAAGATAGCTCAAAATTGCACTTTGGATGAAGATTCACTCATGCTTGTCTTACTCATAGGAGTAAGAGAATATATGATGGAAACATTGAATCTCCTATCCAATGGAGATATCTATCAATTGGACTATGATGACATCAAAAGAATATTCAAGAACAATTCAAGGTCCTCCAGAAAGAAAGGTAGAAGCAGTAGAGGTTTGATATCTCCATACTGTAACCCTATAACTGATATAAAGAATGAATTATGAAGATTAATAGAGGACATGAAGACTAATATTTTACACTCTTTAGCCATGCAATTGGATACAATGTAGATCAATAAGAAATATGAGGAAGAATAGAAGACATTGGTTTTCTATTGTCCCAAACACACTAAAAAGCATATGATAAATGAATTCCCTTTAGACCCTATAGATGTTTGTGGAATTTGTGAGGAAAATTATCCAAATAAAAAGATTTCTTCTTTTCCAGGTTTGAAAGATACATTTCGAGGAGAAAAAGAGAACATGGAGTCACTATACTTCATTAATCAAAAGAGGCTTGGAGAACCAAGACCATTCCAAACAGGTTTGAACTTCAATCCTGCTCAAAATTTGAATGCATATAATTATCAAATTCCTCATCAACCTTGGTATAACCCATAACATTGGAAAAATCCAAATCCTTGGTAGTATCAAGGACCTCCAATTTCTCCTCCATACCAATCTTTTCCTAGAATGCCACAAAATCAGTGGAATCAACCATCACTAGGATGGAGGCCACAAAAATTCGAACAATTTGCATTACAACTTCCTCCTCCTCAAAACAACACTACTCAAAACAATGTTCCTCCTAAGAAACCTCAACTACCTGGTCAACCTGCTCCAAATCCGAACAATAAACAAGTCCAACCTATATACAATAATGATACAACTTATCAAACTTATTTTGTGGAATTATAAGAGATAAATCTCAGATCAGGAAAAATATACAAGAAAAACTGAGGATCATAGAAAATAAATAATATGAGAAAGAAAACATTACCTTACCTCAACCACAAGCCCCTCCTTACCCTAAAATATTATAAGAAAATAAAACTTATACATTTGAGGAAAAGAACTGTTAGGAGAACTTAATTTTTTTTTTTATAAAGATATGTCTCTTATAATCTCTTAAGGATGTTCCCATTTTCAATAAGCATATCAAGAAAAAATGCATTAAAATACCCAGGAGGAAAATAAAATATGCTCCTACTATAAATGTTATAGGACAACTAACTGACCTTATGCTTGGGAAGTTAATTGTACCTAAATACTTGGATCCAGGGTGTTCTTTAGTAAATGTACATATTAAAAACACCCTGGTACATAATACTCTTATTGATCTAGGAGCTACAATCAACGCTATGACTAGAGATACCATGATGAAACTCAACCTTCATGGATTTCTGAGAAATACCCAAACAATCCTACAACTTGCAGATAGATTCACAATTAAACCTGAATACATGTTGGAAAACATCATAATTTCCATTGACTCTTGGGAGTACCCTACTGACTTCCTAGTCCTTCAAATCAAGTCTCAGTCTAATGGATATCCTCTCATTTTTGGAAGGCCTTGGCTGACCACAACAGATGCATACATTGGATGTAGAGTAGGAAATATAACCATCACTGATGTCCTTTCCCAAAAGAAAATTGTTCTTTACCTCCCTGCCCAACCTTCGATAACAAAAAATATACCTATGTGGGTGGAAGAAGAAGAGTAACCGACAAAAAAAAATTCCTACCCCATATACACAATTCACACTTCCTTGTATGATAATACAATTGATGAGGACACTTTCCTTGAAAATTTTCTACAAAACCAATATCTAGAAGATGTGAAAATAGAAATGATAAATGATAATAATAGATCTGAAATTTCTTCAAAAAATAACACTAAATTATGGACAAATTTGTTTGCTACTGATATAGAATATCCAACTGTCAAAACCATAGAGACCAACCTTGCAAAAACCCTCAAAATCAACAATAAAATCACTATTCAGTAGGAACAAAAACAATTTGATGTGCTGAAAATAAATATTGAAGCTTTTGCATGGGATTAAAAAGACATGAAAGGAATCCATCCTTCTATTTTTACTCACCACATTTACATTTAGGAGGACTTCAAACCTGTTAGCAAGCCTTAAAGAAGGATGAACCCTGCAATGAAAGACATAGTTAAACACAAACTCCAAAATTTGCTTGATTCCATATTCATATATCATATCTCAGATAGTGAATGGGTCTCTCCTCTAGTTATTGTTCCAAAGAAGAATGGGAATTAGAGGATATATGTGGATTATTGGGAGTTGAAAAAGGATATCAGAAATGACCATTTCCCCCTACCTTTTATTGACCAAGTTTTGGATGTCTTGTCCGAGAAGAAATAATTTTACTTTCTAGATGCTTTTAGTGGATACAATCAAATTCAGATCAGTCTTGAGGATCAAGACAAGACCACCTTTACTTTCCCCTGGGGTACATTTTCATACAAAGTCTTACCTTTTGACTTGTGTAATGCCCCAACCACTTTTCAAAGAGAAATTCTCAACATCTTTTCAGAACTCATCCATGATAAAGTTGAGATCTATATGGATGAATTTACCCCATATGGAAATTCATTTGATGAAGCCTTGGACAATCTAGATAAGGTTCTCCAAATATGTAAAGAAATGAATCTATCCCTTAGCAATGAAAAATTAAACATGATGATGAATGAAGGGATTGTGTTAGGACATCACTTGTTCTCCAGAGGGATTGAAGTAGACAAAGAAAAAAACAAAATCATCACCTTACTTCCTACCCCTTTGAAACCAAAATATGTAAGAAGATTTCTTGGACATGTAGAATATTACAGGAGGTTTATTAAGGATTTCAGTAAAATATCTTCTCCCCTTTTTACCTTGTTGTCGAAATATGTGGAGTATTGATGGACTCTAAATTTTCAACAAGCTTTTGAAACAATCAAGGAACAACTTACAATTGCTCCTATATTACAAGGTCCCAATTGGGGTCTCCCATTTCACATTCAAACTAATGCAGTAGGCATGTCCTTAGGAGCATTCTTAGGATAATATGAAGACAATAAACCTTATGCAATTTACTTCATAAGTAAGAATTTAGTTGGTGTAGAAATGAATTGTACTGTTACAGAAAATGAAATTTTAGTAGTGGTTCATTCTCTCAATCAATTCAGACATTATGTTACAGGTTATAAATTTTTTGTACATACAAATCATGTTGCCATTATAAACTTGATGAATAAACCTAATAGTAATGGTAGGTTGATTAGATGGTTTCTGTTATTACACCAAATTCATCTAACAATTCTTGATAAGCCTGGAAAACATAATGTAGTTGCAAATTTCTTTTCCACATTGACCATTCCTATTGAAGAAGGCATGAGTGATGACCAATTTCTAGATGAACACCTATTTTCCATATCAATACAAACCCCCTAGTTTTTTGATATAGAAAATTACCTTACAACATGAAATTTTCCTCAACATTTCTTCTATAGGGAGAGATGTAAGATTGTCCAGAAAAGTTCAGCCCACGCTTGGGTTGCAGGCTATTTGTTCAAACTATGTCTAGATCAAATTTTGAGGATATGCATAAGAGAAGATGAGGTGCATGATATATTGCATGATTTTCATGATGAACCATGTGGAGTTCATTATTCATCCAAGAGGAAAAATTATAAGATCTTACAAGATGGATATTATTGGCCAACCCTACATAGATATTCTCAACAATACACTTCACATTGTGATGAATTCCAAAGAATGGGGAAACAAACTAGGAGAAATTAAATTCCTTTACATCCCCAAGTATCATTAGAACCATTTGAAAAGTGGGGCATGGACTTCATAGGCTCAATTGATCCTCCATCAGGGCATAAGAAACACATTTAATTATGCACAAACTATCTGACAAAATGGGCTAAAGTAAGGGCCATGAAGGATGCCACATAATCAAATGTAGCTGCATTCCTCTAAGAATGCATATTCTCAAGGTTTGGTTATCCAAAAGAGATAGTCACGGATCAAGGCCATCAATTTACATCAAGACTTGTTGAATAAATCATGAGGGAACATAACATACACCACATAAAGTCAACACCCTACCATCCTCAAGAAAATGGGCAAGCTAAAGTCACAAAAAGAGAGCTAGAAAACATCTTCACTAAAACAATGAGCATGAAAAAGAAATATAGGTCAAATAAAATCACTGAAGCAGCATGGGAATACACCATTACATGGAAAACTACCACATGGATTATTCCTTTTGAATTAGTTTATGGTAAGACAAAAATATTTCGTATTGAATTTGAATATCATACATTGAGAACAAAAAATAAATTAGACATGAAGTTGCAGTCAACACAAAGATAAATATTGATCCAAATGAATGCATTATATGAGTATAGGATGCAAACCCTAAATGACCATTCCCCCTAACTTTTATTGACCAAGTTTTGGATTCCTTGGCCGAGAAGAAATAATTTTACTTTCTAGATGGTTTTAGTGGATAGAATCAAATTCAAATCAGTCTTGAGGATCAAGACAAGACCACCTTTACTTTCCCCTGGGGTACATTTTCATACAAAGTCTTACCTTTTGGCCTATGTAATGCCCCAACCACCTTTCAAAGAGAAATTCTCAACATCTTTTCAGAACTCATCCATGATAAATTTGAGATCTATATGGATGAATTTACCCCATATGTAAATTCATTTGATGAAGCCCTGGACAATCTAGATAAGGTTCTCCAAAGATGTAGAGAAATGAATCTATCCCTTAGTAACGGAAAATGAAATATGATGATGAATGAAGGGATTGTGTTAGGACATTAACTATTCTCTAGAGGGATTGAAGTAGACAAAGAAAAAATTAAAATCATCACCTTACTTCCTACCCCTTTGAAACCAAAATATGTAAGAAGATTTCTTGGACATGTAGGAAATTACAGAAGGTTTATTAAGGATTTCAGTAAAATAGCTTCTCCATTGTTTATCTTGTTGTCCAAAGATGTGGAATATTGTTGGACTCTAAATTTTCAACAAGATTTTTAAACAATCAAGGAAAAACTTACAATTGCTCCTGTATTACAAGGTCCCAATTGGGGTCTCCAATTTCACATTCTATGTAAGAAGATTTCTTGGACATGTAGGAAATTACAGAAGGTTTATTAAGGATTTCAGTAAAATAGATTCTCCCTTGTTTATCTTGTTGTCCAAAGATGTGGAATATTGTTGGACTCTAAATTTTCAACAAGATTTTGAAACAATCAAGGAAAAACTTACAATTGCTCCTGTATTACAAGGTCCCAATTGGGGTCTCACATTTCACATTCTATGTAAGAAGATTTCTTGGACATGTAGGAAATTACAGAAGGTTTATTAAGGATTTCAATAAAATATCTTCTCCCTTGTTTATCTTGTTGTCCAAAGATGTGGAATATTGTTGGACTCTAAATTTTCAACAAGATTTTGAAACAATCAAGGAAAAACTTACAATTGCTCCTGTATTACAAGGTCCCAATTGGGGTCTCCCATTTCACATTCACACTCATGCATTAGAAAAGTCATTAAGAGCATTCTTAGGATAGGATGAAGACAATAAACCTTATGCAATTTACTTCATAAGTAAGAATTTAGCTGGTGCAAAAATGAATTGTATTGTTACATAAAATGAACTTTTAGTAGTGGTTCATGCTCTCAATAAATTCAGACATTATGTTATAGGTTATAAATTTTTTGTATATACAAATCATGATGCCATTATATACTTGATGAATAAACCTAATATTAATGGTAGATTGATTGGATGGTTTCTGTTATTACACCAATTTTATCTAACAATTCTTGATAAGCCTGGAAAACATAATGTAGTTGCAAATTTATTTTCCACATTGACCATTCCTACTGAAGAAGGCATGATTGATGACCAATTTCTAGATGAACACCTATTTTCCATATCAATACAAACCCCTTAGTTTGCTGATATAGAAAATTACCTTACAACATGAAAATTTCCTCAACATTTCTCCTACAGGGAGAGATGTAAGATTGTCCAGAAAAGTTCAGCCTACACTTGGGTTGCGGTCTATTTGTTCAAACTATGTCTAGATCAAATTTTGAGGATATGCATATGAGAAGATGAGGTGCATGATCTATTGCATGATTTTCATGATGAACCATGTGGAGGTCATTATGCATCCAAGAGGAAAAATTATAAGATCTTACAATATGGATATTATTAGCCAACTCTACATAGAGATGCTCAACAATACACTTCACATTGTGATGAATTCCAAAGAATGGGGAAACCAACTAGGAGGAATGAAATTCCTTTACATCCCCAAGTATCATTAGAACCATTTTAAAAGTGGGGCATGGAATTGATAGGCTCAATTGATCCTCCATCAGGGCATAAGAAACACATTTTAGTATGCATAGACTATCTGAAAAAATGGGTTGAAGTAAGGGCCATGAAGGATGCCACAAAATCAAATGTAGCTGCATTCCTCTAAGAATGCATATTCTCAAGGTTTGGTTTTCAAAGGGAGATAGTCACATATCAAGGCCATCAATTTACATCAAGACTTGTTGAATAAATCATGAGGGAACATAACATCCACTACATAAAATCAACACCCTACCATCCTCAAGCAAATGGGCAGGCTAAAGTCATAAAAAGAGAGCTAGAAAACATCTTCACTAAAACAATGAGCATGAAAAAGAAATATTGGTCAAAGAAACTCACTGAAGCAGCATGGGCATACAACATTACATGGAAAACTACCACATGGATTATTCCTTTTGAATTAGTTTATGGTAAGACAAAAATGCTTCGTATTGAATTTGAATATCATACATTGAGAACAACAACTAAATTAGACATGAAGTTGCAGTCAACACAAAAAGAAATATTGATCCAAATGAATGAATTATATGAGTATAGGATTCAAACCCTCTTCAACAATGAAGTGGTGCAACAAAAAAAAAAGGACTAACATGACAAGAATATTAAGTACAAAAATTTCAAAGAAAGGGATTGGGCTCTGTTAAATGACTCAAGGTTTAAATATTTCAAAATAAAGTTAATGACAAGGTGGCTAGGACCCTACATCATTGAAAAGTGTTATGATAATGGATTGGTGAAGATAAGAACCATTGTTGAAGAAGAAATACCACTACTAATGAATGGCTTCAGACTAAATACTTACAATAATCCCCTGACAAAAGAAGAATTCATAGCAACAGTGAAGAAACATAATATGGATGTGATTTATAGCAGTCATACTCTCTCTCTCTCTCTCTCTCTCTCTCTCTCTCTCTCTCTATATATATATATATATATATATATATAATAAAAATCCTAGATGAAAACCTCTCAAATGCATCTAGGATAGAACTAAGGGTGAAAACCTCCAATGGAGGCAGTCTCATATCTAAAGAATAAATGAATAAAATGATCAGAAAAAATTCTTAGGAGTTTCATGAGGCAAGTCATCAGTGAAAACCAATACTCATGCTTCTTCCTTGAGAAAAAGAAAAAAAAATAGAAGAAGAAATCTATCTATCTATCTATCTATCTATCTATCTATCTATCTATCTATACATTATTAATATGTTGTTTTTGCAGGTTCCTAGAACTTCAATGTTGCATCCATCTACACATAAGAATCAATTGTCAAAATCACCTTCAATAAGTACAATAATCATTTCCATATTCCTACATACCATTTTTCATTATCCATATTCATATCATTTTCTATCATAATCACTGTATCATGCATACCACTTTCCATATCCAATACATTTTACTTTACCATTTTATTTCAAAGAAAACATCCTATTGGATTGTTCTATCAAGTTGTTCTACGTCATAATTCTACAAGATAATCTACAGGGTCAATTCTAAAAAATATAGGCAAGGTAACCTAACTCAAGACCAATATACACAGTTCAAGGATCAATATTAGAACTAGAAACACCTTCTCCAACCATTTTTTTCATCATATACATTCTCGGGATAACAAAAATCATCTTCTATAGGATACTTTGTATCTTGTAGAAAATATTCCGCATGGCAGAAATAGATCTATAGCATGCTCTCTATCCTGTAGCACGATTGGAGGTCACAAAATCGATACATTGCTGATTTGATATCGAGGAGGACATCAAGAGAATCTACATGCACCAACACGAAGACAAACCACCTCCAACCACCTACAACAAGCAATTCAATAAGTACAATAATCATTTCCATATTCATACATACCATTTTTCATTATCCATATTCATATCATTTTCTATCATAATCAATGTATCATGCATACCACTTTCCATATCCAATACATTTTACTTTACCCTTTTATTTCAAAGAAAACAACCTATCAGATTGTTCTATCAGGTTGTTCTACGTCATAATTCTATAGGATAATCTAAAGGGACAATTCTAAAAAATATAGGAAAGGAAACCTAACTCAAGACCAATATCCATAGTTCAAGGATGAATATTAGAACTAGAAACACCTTCTCCAACCATTTTTTTCATCAGATAGATTCTCAGGATAACAAAAATAAACTTCTACAGGATACTCTGTATTTTGTAGAAAATATTCCACATGGAAGAAACATATATATAGGATTCTTTGTATCCTGTAGAATGATTGGAGGTCACACAACTAATACATTGATGATCTGATATCGAGGAGGACATCAAGAGAATCTACATGCACCAACATGAAGACATACCTCCTCCAACCACTTGCAACAAGAAATTCAATAACTACAACAATCATTTCCATATTCATACATACCATTTTTCATTATCCATATTCATATCATTTTCTATCATAATCACTGTATCATGCATACTACTTTCCATATCCAATACATTTTACTTTACCATTTTATTTCAAAGAAAACAACCTATCATATTGTTCTATCAGGTTGTTCTATGTCATAATTCTATAGGATAATCTACAGGGACAATTATAAAAAATATAGGCAAGGAAACCTAACTCAAGACCAATATACACAGTTCAAGGATCAATGTTAGACTAGAAACACCTTCTCCAGCCATTTTTTTTCATCAGATACATTCTCGGGATAGCAAAAATAAACTTCTACAGGATACTCTGTATCTTGTAGAAAATATTATGCATGGAAGAAATAGATATACAAGATACTCTGTATCCTGTATCATGATTGGAGGTCACAAAACTGATAAATTTCTGATCTGATATTGAGGAGGACATCAAGAGAATGTACATGCACCAACACGAAGACAAACCACCTCCAACCACTTGCAACAAACAATTCAATGTACAAGCAATTCAATATGTACAATAATAATTTCCATATTCATACGTACCATTTTTCATTATCGATATTCATATCAATTTCTATCATAATCACTGTATCATGCATACCACCTTCCATATCCAATACATTTTACTTTACCATTTTATTTCAAAGAAAAAAACCTATCAGATTGTTCTATTAGGTTGTTCTACGTCATAATTCTACAAGATAATCTATAGAGACAATTCTAAAAAATATAGGCAAGGAAACCTAACTCAAGACCAATATCCATAGTTCAAGGGTCAATATTAGAACTATAAACACCTTCTCCAACAATTTGTTTTCATCAGATACAATATCATGATATCAAAAATCAACTTCTATAGGATACTCTGTATCTTGTAGAAAATATTCTGCATGGCAGAAACAGATCTACAGGATGCTATATATCCTATAGCACGATTGGAGGTCACAAAACTAATACATTTCTGATCTAATATTGAGGAGGACATCAAGAGAATCTATAGGAACCAACATGAAGACGAACCACCTCCAACCACCTGCAACAAGCAATTCAATGTACATGCAAAGGTAAATAGAGGTAACATAACTATCTACCCTATCCACATTTAATTAATCCTCATACATATATATCTATGCATATTTCATATGGCCAAGCATTCATAAATTCTAGAAGGCGGTAAAAACAAGGACGTTTATGTGTTGTCAGTGGGGGTTTTCATAATTCATGCCAAAGTTTGAATTGATGTGTGCAGATTGAATGATTTAAGTGGAGGTTTATTTCTTTGAGTTAGAAAAGGAACGAATTAAGGAATTATGAATACAAGTCGATTGCTTTTGTATTTTTGTGACAAGAAAGCAATCCTATCCACGATTTGAGGGTATAACTTGGAGTTATAATAATTAGAGCACCATTTCAAATTAGAAGAAGAAGAGTGGCCCTAGTCGGGTGAAATCATGAATCTGAGCTTGCACGAGAAGGGGGCAAGAAAAAAAATCATCCAGAGGATCCGAGGATTCCGTAAAAGAAGAATTTATATAGATTGCAGGTAGCCATGAAACCCTAAACAGTGAAATATTTCTTCAATCTCGAACATTTTCTGCATCTATTCCAGTTTTCATGTGTTTTGACCTATGGTTGTTTTTGAAAAATTTAATGGTCATTAAACAAAAAGCAAGACGTACCCTGCAGAAAATCGTTTTTTTTTCCACAAGTTACAGTTCTGTAGACTGTTTTCTAAAATCGAACCAACATCCCATGTGTTAATATATGTCATTCTAAAAAATCGCTGATATTTATAATCTTATGGTCGAAACACTCTCGACACTAGAATTCTTCAACCCTCTTCAAAAACACACCCTGTAGAAATTTTTATTTACACATTTCCTATAGAACCTTGATTCTACAGGAACGATTGTAGAAAAGGATACTGACTTGGAATTTGTTAGATGAAAACCCTCATCTTTCCCTTATTCTTCAAGAAAACCTTTTTCTTAATTCTCTAACAACAAATTTACCTAAAAACCAACTCAAATTATCATCCTCTATAAGGAATAAGTCAATTTGAATATTATATAGGAAACCTTCAACCAACCTTCTTCTCCATTCATAATCCTAACAAATAATTATGGGAGAAGTATTTAAGAGAATGGAACCAACAGAGCCTTCGGGTTTATGACAACCCTGGGATAGTGGAATGTTTACAAATATGTGAGTGGTTGGGTTACTTTGACAGACTAAGGGTGTTTGATGATGAGGTTTCCATGGAGTTTTCTCACAATTTCCAAAGCATACAACATCAGGAATATGCGACTACAATTAGGGGGCTAACCATCATAATCAACGAAGCTTCCGTCATCAAAATTTCTAGTTTACCTTTTGGCATCCCTTGGGACAAAGAAGAAAGGAAGGAATCCATTAATTGCAAGAAAGAATTATTCCTCCATAATGAGAAACCTGATGAGGATAAAAATGGAATAAAAAGGGAAAGCCTCCCTCACCCATGGTAGGAGGTAGCATACCACATCATCAACTACATTTATTGTGAGGGTAGGATGAGTGTAGTCTATGCCTATGATTTCAGACTGTAGCATCATCTTAGAAATCTTCCAAATTAGGAACCACACCTGAATCTGAGTGTCCCCTATTTTTTTCTTCATTCACTAAAAGAGATGAGACTAAAAGTACAAGAGGGAAACAATAATTCTTAGCACATCACGAACTCAAGTTGATATTTTCATATGATCTTAGGAGATTGAAGCATAGAATTATGTGGGAATATTTCATCAACATGGATATACAAGATTTTGAAGAAGTACAAGAAACCATGAGTGAGGAAGAAAGGAACAAAGGAGAGGAACCCAAGAGACTCACCAAGACCAAGAAAGAAAAACAACAAAAGAGGGAGAAAAAGAAAAGGATAAATGAAGAAGATAAATAGGTGGTTGATTTCTTAACTACTCTAGGGACCCCTACAATCATCCCTTTGAAATCACCACTGCAAAGTGGGTGTAGCCTAGAAGGAGGAGGTCCAACAGAATCAAGAAATGCCAAAAAACGAGGAGCCCAATACCATCATCCCCACTCACTATCACACCCCAATTAGAGGAAGTTAAGGAATCTCCTAGCTGTCTAGAAAAAAAACGAAACGAAGAGGAAGGAGCCTCAAGAAGAGACTGTAATGAAAGAGGAAAGACCAATGGAAGGGACCTCTAAACAAAAAATCATATAGAAAAACTTCTTTATGCAACCTTGTTGGAAGTAGAAAAATCCAAGGTTGATTCCATCAAGTGGAAACGAATGGAAGAACATAATAAAGAAAAGTTGAAAGAAGAGGTTTCTCAAGAGTTGCAACAACAAATCCAACTTATGCAAGAAAAGTTCCAAATTATGACTATACAGAAAGTAGACTACAGTCAGAAGATGAAAGTAGAGAACTAGAAACTTTAGCAACAATTTAGTAAGGTACGAAGAGATCTACATGAGAAGAGTGAACAAGTGGAGATTATGCAAGAAATAGTAAAAAAATAGCCAAAGTATCTAAAGAAATGATGGAATGCAGGTCACCAGGCAAAACATACACATTGTTCCTAAAAGAACAGTGGCAGAAAAATCATATTACACACTTAGCCAAGTTTGTGAAATTCAACCTTGATACACCCAAAGATTCCCTAGATGCATACCAGGGTTATAATATGGAAGAAAAATATAAGCTTTGTGAATTTTACCCACATAAAATTGTCTTACCATAACCCATACAACTGGAATCCCAATCCATATGTGGGGGATGTGCAATTGATGGCATTTTCCTCTTGGTTGAGGAATGAGGAATTAAGGGAAGAAGAGACGAAGAAGTATAATGAGGAAGAATAAAAAAAACCCTTGTGGATCAGGGCTGAAGAAACCAGACCGAGAGATTTCATCAATAACCATCATAGTCTCTCTTTGGATAGGGAGATAGCTCCGGGATGGACATCCAAGAAAAGGGAACTAATAGCTCACCTTGATGAAACATTGATATTATTGGGAGAAGTAGCAGTAGAGGCTTTCCACATGAGGTGGCATTTTTTGCCTCATGGCTTGAGAATAAGAGATTCTCACTCTCCAAACACATTGCAACTTTCCCTCCTTAGAACACCATGGTATAAAAAAAATTGAAGGAGAATGAAAACTAATTGGATTGGGATAGGGATGATCCCTCCACTCCTTCTCCCTATAGCTTCGATGGCTAACCTCAAGCCAGAAAATGAAGAAGAAGAATGGGCCAACATTGTGAAGGATAAAGGATTCTATTATCAACAAGTTATCACCAAGTATATATCTTTGGATATGAGAGAGGAATTCAACAAACAACAATAGGAACATTAGGGTAATGATCAACAACATTTTTTTGAGAAACAGAAAGGAATTGAACAATAGTAGGTTACACAACAACAACAACATTAGTGAGATCAAAAAGACAATTTTTGGTTGCATAAGGGTGTGAAAAAATTCACCTCGGGGTGATGATGAGCCTCATCATTGTACATTTTAAATGCTCATCTTTGACATATTTTTCCACCACAAAATAACTTAATGTTTGATTTTGACCATATTTAATAGTCAGTCACGGGTATTTTGTATGTTTCTTAATGAATGTATGATTGAGGTGTATTTTTATGTATAATATACCTTTTTTCACTGATGTTTTTTGAAAAAGACATGTCTTCCACCAACTAGGTCAAACTGCAGGAGTCAAGGGCTCCAACTTCCTAGAAACAAGGGATTTTGTCTCCTCAAGTGAGCTTCCTGCCAAAGATTAAAGGAAATTGTCTATACCTACCTCCAAGAGAAGTCCTTGTGCATTTATGACCACTGCTGATCAACAACATTTGGAAGATACATATGTAAAGGGTTGAGACCCCTCGTTTACTCATCACTCTCCTTGATTTAGGAAGGGAGGTCGAACTCTCTAGTTATATATATGGGCCTATAGTCTAGGAGAAGGGATATAGAGAATTTTTGAAGAAGCATTGTATGGATATGTTCTGCAAGAATTGTTGTTGAAGAATAAGAACTCTGATTTTCCTGATGTACTATTGATATTTATGAAATAAAAATAGTTTTTCCTTGAGTCCATTAAAGTTTATTCTAGGTTCCTTGTGCTTCTTGGGTAGGGCCCATCCAAGAGGGATCAAGGACCCTTTTTCACATTTATGTAGTTTTCATGGATATTAGTTGGTGCTTAGAGAGTGTTTCATTCTCTATTGAAGTTGGATTTAGCTTTGCATGATCAATTTCAGTTTCTGTTAAGATTGTGACTAACTAGCTGGTTGTAGCACCATCCCGTAGAAATGTTCAATAACCTTTTGGAGCACTCCTAGTGCCTCCCAAGTATAAGAACCATAGATTCACTTCATTTATTTATAGTCTATATTTTTCAATGATTTTTAAGACCTGCACTACCTTTTTAGACTCCATTTTTCTTCTTGTAGGAGTTTCCTGTAGAAACCATACAGTTCCTATAGAAATCCCCTGTAGGTTTGTTTTAGCTTCAGAATTTGACTTAGCTTAATATTATTTTCTTGAAAGCATCAATAAACAATAAAATTACATTTATATTGATAATGATCAAGGGGTTAGATTGCTTTATGCATGCATTAGTGTAACTTTATTTCCATTACAATTTTCCTGTCATAGTTTAGAAATTTACTTCTATCACAGTTCTCTGTCATAATTTCATATTGGATTCATCTTTTTTCTTTATTTTAACTTTCCCAATTCAGTACTCTACAATGCATTAGAATACATTCTTTTCATGCACTTTAGATTATATGTAGTTTCAAATTGGTGTGTTTCCTTCAAGCAATTAGTTCATAACTCTCTTCTGACATTTGATTTCCTGCACATTTTTGTCCTTTGATCATTTTCAAACCTTTGCTACTAACAATCACATATTTCACATACAATGCATAACACCTCTTAAGTTTTTACGAACCCTGGATTGACAAGTAAAGAAGGAGACCAAGGGTACACTAAATCCTTGTTGCTATTCTCGGGACTATCATCTACATTCATTTTCATTATCTGAATAAAGCCTATCCCAAATATAATTACCCAATGTTGTTCATCGATTAGATTATTGATGAATGTGCAGGACATGAGTTCTATCCTTCATGGATGTATTCTCTATAATCAGATCTAGATTCATCCCAAGACCAATCTAAAACTATCTTCAACACTTCATTGGGTACCTTTGCATACAAGGTCATGCCATTTTGGTTGAAGAACTTTGGATCCACATTCCAACAGACCATATAAAATTGTTTCCATGACATTGTGACATACCTAGCCACCATATTTGGGCCATGCTACATCCAGAACACCCTTCAAGATGCTCTGATACCAAACTGTGATGTACCCATCGACCAAGGCTAGGCCACACTACTTTCAGAACCTCATATTGAACTGATTTTGAACTCTAATAATTAAAAGTAATAAAGAAGAATGAGATAAACACATTCAATCATCAAGATTCATGTTACGCTATGAAAGATTGAAAAATATTCCATGCACAACAATAACTGACAAGTAGACACATTATTTATACATATCTTAGAGATAGTAATGAATACACAATGAAAATAACTATGCAAGCAGAGAAACAAATGACAGAGAGAACTTATCTTTGATTAAACCAATCACCAACTGGCTACAGACCAAGGAAATTCCACCCAACCTTAGACACCAACTTTCCATGTATGAACAATAGGTCACCCTTGAGCCATGGCTATGAATCCATAAGGATGGGTTCTAGAGCGATGTTATAAAGACAGGATTGTAGAGAAATAAAATAAAAAAAATGTGGAAATAAAACATAGAAGATACACAATACAATAGAGACACATATATACATGGTTCAACTAGTTTGGTATACATCCACCAGTGAAATTTCCTGGTCCTTCCTTTTTATTATCCAACAAAATGAAGGGATACAACCTACAACACATCCACTGTAACTTACTCTTGTTTCTCTCACAATATCCTCTCTCAAAATACCATATTCACTCAACTACACAGCCGAAATACAATTCCATCAGAAAAGAGGGTTTTCATTCTAGGGAAAAAAACCATAAAATAACTTCTATCGTCAGATCTGCGACCATATAATCAATGGTCCATATTGAATATGAAATTACAATATTTTACAAGGAAATTTTCCCAAAATTTTTCCTTAGGGGATCCATGCCCAAACCTCCATATGGGGTCATTCTAGCCCCCATGCCCCCTAGTTGGGGGGTAGGTCCCCCCTGGACCCCCTTCATTGAAGTCTATCTCTTGAACCCCCAATAGAAGGGGAATATGCATACTTGCATATAAATCAGGAAGATAATTAGGCTCCACAACCGACAAGTGACATACAACTTCCCAAACCAGTTAACACTCAAGATCTCAAAGGTTTCTCAACACACAAAAATCCAAAATACACTATCTCTCTTCCCCCTATTAGACATATTATCATTGATGTGTTGTCAATGATTTCAAAAACTGATGTCATTATGATGTGATGATGAGTTGTTATGAACAACATGTAGAGGAATCTACCTAAATCTCAGGAGAGGCAACATATTAGATTGCACAAGATCAAAGAAAGAAGAGATCCATGTACAAAAGGAGTGCACAATTAATTATTAAAAGCTCAGAAGGGAAAGTACAACACAAAAACACTATCAAGATCAAATTGCCAATATATCAATGATATCAATCAGTTAGAATCCAAGTACAAAACCAAAAATATCAAAAGGGAAAGCGCATTACAAAAACACGATCGGGATTGAAAATCCCCACAATCAAAATACAAAAGAACCGAGGAGGAATACTTCCCACTGGTGTAATATTTTAGGACAAACCAGGATCGTCAGATCTGGAAGCTACTCAACGTTTAATTGAGAAATATCATTTCGGTAGAATTGAGAATTGGGAATGCATAACCCAAAGTCCCAAATGTCGAAATAAATCTAGACCGTTGATCTAAGAGATGACCACAACCGTTGGATCAAGGATTCATGAGATCCTGAAATAGGCAAAACCCCGACAACAGTTGCATCGTATTAAGTGTTTCATGACAAATATGGATTGTTAGATGATGTCAATATGATCAAGGTTTAATCAACGAATCTTACTTCGAGAGATTTGGGAAATGGGAGTGTATAACCCAAAGTCCTGAATGTCAAAATGAATATAGACCATTGATCCTAAACGAATAATAGTCGTTGGATCAAGGATTCAAGACATCCAGAAACAACCTAAATCCCGACAACCATTTGATCATGTTAGGCTGTTTGTGTCAAAGGAGGATAGTTATAAGAAGTCGAGATACTCGAGGTTTAGTTGGCAAATCTCACTTCGGGATATTTGAGAAATGGGAGCATATAACCCAAAATCCTGAACACTGAAATGAATTGATCATAGTCATTGGATCAAGGATTCAGATGAACCTATGACCATTAGATCTAGAAGGAGGACATGTGCCACATAAGAAGATCCATGTTAGTAAGGACACGTGGCACAATCAGATGGTGACAAGTGTCAAGGTCCAATTGTCACTTTAGGTTACGTAAGTTACAAATCTAGGTGACACGTGGCATCTACTCGACCAGTTCCAAGTCAACAGTGATGTCAACAAGTTACATCACTCCAAGAGTTTGTCCTTCAAGGGAAATCAACAACTACCCAAAGCACCAAAGGCAGAAGTCAATGATAACTATTGACATAAGATCCTTTGGATTCTCACATGACCGTTAGATCAAAAGGTAAGTGGAAATATGATGTAAGCACTCCAATGTTGACCACTTCGGCGCTGACCAACTCCGGTGCAAATTGGAACAACAATTACCCGGACCTTCGAACCCCTGAAGTCCCGAAGTCCCGAAGCAAATAGTGGCCATCCATCTCAACCTTTGATTAATTCATAACCTTTATATTAAGTAATGCTAATCATTGATCTAATTCAAGAGCATTCTTGACTGTTGATCAAGTACAGTGGAAAGATAGATTAAATCATAAATCATGAAGTAGCGCTAACCGTTAATATACTTCGGGAGGGTTCTCAAACATTGATCAATAATAGTGGAAGGATAGCATAAGAAGAGGTGTTAACCAATAGAAAGCGGTCACCACCGCTTTATGACTTATTCGGTAGGTTATCACTCAGGAGGAATTGGACTACTCAGAGTTCTAGTAAGTCGGAGTCCGGGAGTATTGAAGCTCCGAAATAACATCGGAACCGTTGAAGTTTATGGACACACGTCAACTCAATATTAACACTTTGGTGAAATGTTAGTCCGAGAGAATTGGAAATTAAAGCCCCCGAAGCCATGAAGCATCGGAGGAAACGACAACCGTCCATCTCATCGTGAAATTAAAATGTGATCGTTGATATTGATAAGTGATCAAGCACTCGCTTGGCCTAGCGCTTGGTCACCACCTGCGATCGTATGGAATAGATAAATAAGGGTGAAAGAAGAGGCAACACTTAAATTAATAAGCGTATGGTTCTGCTCATATGGTCATATGAAAAACATGGTTTGAAGGAAGCGCCTCCATAGAACTTGATTTTTGCAACATTTGCAGTGATAGGTTTTTAGCCAGAACATAATAAAATGCAAAACAAGAGATTTGAAGTCTTTAAATCAAACTAGTAATAATAATAATAATAGAAACTATTATTATCAATTCAAATGAAGAGGTGTATGAAGATGTGTGATGGTTCAAACAAAGGGACATATTTCTTCAAACTCATACCTGTCATGAGACTATATAAACAAAGAAGTAGGATGAACAAAAGGTGTAGTTGAATTTGTTGAAGTATATATATTTATATATAATGGATTGAATGAAGGTTCATTCTATCAGGTTGGTTCCTATTTACAAGTTGGTTCTTATATGAGGACTGGATTCCTCACATATTAGTTGGATATGAGATCAACAAGTTGGGACTTATTATGAGGGTTGGATTCCTCATTTCTCAGTTGGATATGAGAACTACAAGCTGGGTCTTGTAACATAAAGCTGGGTCTCTCATAGTTGCTTGAAGTTGAAGATATTCAAAGATTGATATTATGTATTCATTCAAGTTAAATAAATAAATAAAATATTTATTCTTTTATATATTGGTTGAGAAAATGAAATAAATATATGGTGTTCAGTTAATTTATGAAAAATGGAAAATTGTCCAAAGTTTTGTGACACTAGTTCAGCCCCCTCTCAATTTTGAGTGTACATTTCAACAATTGGTATCTGAGCGGGTGCCTTTAGCACAATTGAAACACTGGAAGGTATATTATGAATAAATGGGTGGACAAATTTCTATCTCCACAAATGAAGCTCCCTTATTTGATGGAACAAATTATTCATCATGGACGAAAAATATGAAAAGATATCTGAAGTCAAGAGGATTTGGAGTTTGGGATTTGGTATTAAGTAAGCCCTGGCACTTAACTAATTCAAATAGAAAAACCAAAACTTCTAAGGAATCAAGGGGAAACAATTCATTATCCTTAAAAGCAATCCAAGATGGATTATCATATCAATTCAAAGAAAATATGAGGCACTACAAAACTGCTAAAGAATTGGGGCTCCAGCTAGAAAATTGTTATCAGAATGAAGCACAAGAAGAAGAGAAATCATATCAAAGTAAGGAACAAGACTCAGATGAAGAGGAATCATAGGATTCCTTTTAGAATAAAGAAAAAAACTTAGAAGAAGAGGATTATTATCCAAATAAGGAACACGATAAAGAAAAGGAGAATTCCAATCAGATTGAAGAACATAATATAGAGAAAGGGATTTCTAATCAAGATGAAATGCAAGCTTTTATGCAAACCTCAGTCAACAATGAAGAAGACAAACTCATCAAGGATTTGAGGCATACCTCAGTAATCATTGAAGAAAAAATACATAATCTTAATATTGGTGTTACAATTGCAATATAAGAGATTCGTATGGAACCAGGAAATGGTATACATATTAAAGTTCATATGGAGGCTATTGAAAATATTGAGTACACAACTATGTGCACTCTAGAAGAGTTGGAGAAACTTCAACAGAAACATATGTTGCTACTTCAATAGTTAGATCAATCTAGCCATGAAGAGTTTAAACAGGGGATTCAACTAGAAGACAAAGAAAAAGAGATCAAAAGATTGAAAACTAAAATTTATTATCTAACAAAAGATATGGAAGAGTTGAAGACATATGAAAAAACTAATAGATGCAAAGAATTCTTGGATGAGACAGAATAAATAGTCATCAATCTAAAGACTCAAATTGAACATGCTAAGGAAATGGAAGAAGCCCTAAAGATTCAGTTGACTAAAAAGGAAGAGACATGTCACAAGTTGAAATCAGAAATGATTAACCTTAAGAAGACAAATGAATGTAGTAATGAAAATCTAAAGATTCAACTCAAGGAGGCCAAGAAAAATGAAGAATCCTAGAGGATGCAATCATCCAAAAGGGAAGAATTATGTCACATGTTGTAGTTAGAAATAGTCAATCTCAAAAAGATGAATGAAAAGACAAATAAGACTATTAATTTCCAGAATACCTAAACTATCCTAGATAAGATTTGGAATAGTCAAAGATCAATTGATGACAAATATGGTCTTGGATACAATAAGAAAGAAGAGAGTGACAAGTGGAGCACCATTTACAAACATGGGAAAGGATCATCCTTCTCAAAAGGAAACAGTGTAATCACAAACCAATTACAAGCCATGAACTTTGTTAAGGAAGGAATCTATAGAAGTAAAAATGAATAATAAAATCAAAAGACAGATCTCTCAAGACAAAATAAATTCAATAATGGAAACACCTTCAATGGATATTTCTTTTCTTGTCATAACTTTGGCCATAAAGCAATGGATTGCAAGAAACTAGAGAAAAGATATGCAGGAAAATACAAAAACTCAATTAGATGTTGGAGATGCAATTTTTTTGGGCGCACAACAAAATTTTGTCATACAATGAGATGTTACAACTGTGATAGGATTGGGCACAAATCCCAATGCTGAAGGAGTTCAATAAGTCAATCCTTAAATAAATCATTCAAGTCAGTGAGAAAACTTAATAAAAGTTGGAAGAAGAAAGGAGATGACAAATCTCCAAAAACACAATTAGAAAGAGAAGGTCTAAAAGGAAGAATATCTCATAGAGAGATACGGGGAACAAAATCTGAAGGAGAAAGCAAGAAAGATGAAATTACACCTGAAAATGAAGAAATTAATAATAAGAAAATAATGGGTTAAGGTCCTAATAAAGAATGTGAAATTCAATATGAAATAGATCAAGCTCAAGAAAGGGAAGTTCCTATAGAAGAATATGGGACAATATCAAATTCTGATGATGTCATATTTTGTTAGCCAAAGAAATAAAATACAAAAAGAAGTTTAAATTGGTTTCTAAAAAATCAAAGGATTATGCCAATAGTTTTTAAAAACTAGCATATGGAAAATCTTGACTGTCTAAAGATTAGTGGTCAAAAGAAAAATCATTGGTAAGGTTAGTTGTAGAATACGAGAAGGAGAAAATGGACAAAGAGGAGCATCACCTTAGGGGGAGTATGAGCTCAGAAAGAGAAATAAAAGATCCTTCTTGTCACTTTTGTAAAAAGGGGAGAAGAGAAAAAGTGGAAGAGAAGTTCAAGGGGTCTCATTCAACAAAGATAACAAAATTGGTATTAAAACAATTTGTATCAATCCTCAATTGATATTCCTGTGAAATATCAAAGAAGAATAAGAAGCATATAAAAAATATCATTAAAATTCATACTTTTGTTCTATTGACAAAGGAAAGTCAGTAAAAACTTAGGGGGAGTATTTTGGTTATCAAATAAGAAACTAATTAGATTAAGGTTTGAAAGACCTGATCACTACAAATGGGTATCACTACAAGACAGTATAAAAAAGACTACTTATTTGAAACACAAATATCCCAATGGACTGAGATAAGAAGTTAGTAAATTCACAGGGGAAGAAAAATAGTCATATCCCCAATCTTTGTCATTAATGTCAAAGGAAGAGAGAGAAGATTGACATGGGGAGTCATTTAGTTATGGTAGGAAGAACATGATTGCAAGGGGAGTTACCCGAGTTCAGATTCTGGTCAACAACATATAGATAGACAAAGATTAATCATAGGGGGAGAAACCCTTTTCCATTGATGTCAAAGGGGGAGAGTAACTTCATAGGAGAGAAGCATCATCACATGGGGAGTTTTTGTACGAATTTAGTGTGTTGCCCTCAATGACAAAGGGGGAGATTGTTGGACATATTATCATTGATGTGTTGTCATTGATGTCAACAACTGAAGTCATTATGATGTGATGATGAATTGTTATGAAAAACATGTAGAGGAATCTACCTAAATCTCAAGAGAGGCAATGTATTAGATTGCACGAGATCGAAATAGACAGAGATCCATGTACATAAGGAGTTTACAAATAATTATTAAAATCTTAGAAGGGAAAGTGCAATACATAAACACTATCATGATCGGATTCCCAACAGGTCAATGATCTCAATCAATTAGAATCCAAGTACAAAACCAAAAATCTCAGAAGGGAAATTGCATTGCAGAAACACGATCGGGATTGAAAATCTCCACTGTAAAACTACAAAAGAATAGAGGAGGAATACTGTCCACTGATGTAAGATTTAGGGATAAACTAGGACCGTCAGATCTAGAAGCTACTCGAGGTTTAATCAGGGAATCTCATTTCAGGAGAATTGAGAATTGGGAACGCATAACCCAAAGTCCCAAATGACGAAATCAATTTGGACCGTTGATCTAAGAGCTGACCAAAACCGTTGGATCAAGGATTCATGAGATCTTGAAATAGCCGAAACCTCGACAACCGTTGGATCGTATTAAGCGTTTCACGAAAAATATGGATCGTTATATGAAATCAAGATGCTCGAGGTTTAATCTATGAATCTTACTTCGGGAGATTTGGGAAATGGGAGCGTATAACCCAAAGTCCCGAATGTTGAAATTAATCTAAACCATTGATCCTAAACTGATCACACCCATTGGATCAAGGATTCATGAGATCCTAAAAAATTCAAAATCTCGACAACCGTTGGATCGTGTTAGGATGTTTGTGTCAAAGGAGGATAGTTAGATGAAGTCGAGATAATCGAGGTTTAGTTTGAGAATATCACTTTGGGATATTTGGGAAATGGGAGCGTATAACCCAAAGTCCTGAACACCAAAATGAACTTATAAGAATTGTTGGATCAAGGATTCAGATGAACCTATGACCGTTAGATCCAGGAGGAGGACATGTGCCACATCAAGAGATCCATGCCAACAGACCATGTCAGCAAGGACACATGGGGAAATCATATGGTGACAAGTGTCAAGGTCCAGTTGGAACTTTAGGTTACACAAGTCACAAATCTAGGTGACATGTGGAAATCACTTAGCCCATGCCAAGTCAACAATGACGTCAACAAGTTACATTACTCCAGGAGTTTTTCCTTCGGTGGAAATAAAAAACTACCCAAAGCATCGAAGGCCGAAGTCAATGATAATCGTTGATCTAATATCCTCCAAATTCCCACATGACCATTAGATAAAAACGTAAGTGGAAAGATGATGTAATCTCTCCCATGTTAACCACTTTGACGCTGACCAACTCCAATGGAAATTAGAACAACAATTACCCAGACCTACAAACCCCTGAAGTCCAAGAGTCCCAAAGTAAATAGTGGACGTCCAACTCAACCTTTCATTAATTCATAGCCATTGGATTAAGAAGTGGAAGGATATAGTAAGTGTAAATTACGAAGTAATGCTAATCGTTGACCTAATTCAGGAGCATTCTCGACCATTGATCAAGTATAGTGGAAAGACAAAGTAAAGTGTAAATCACAAAATAACGCTAATCGTTGATCTACTTCGGGAGAATTCTCAGTCGTTGATCAAACATAATGGAAGGATAACATAATAAGAGGTGTTAACCAACAACAAGCAGTCACCACTGCTTTATGACTTATTTGGTAGGTTATCACTCTAGAGGAATTAGACTACTCAGAGTTCTAGTAACCCGGAGTATCGGAGTACCGAAGCTCTCGAATAACATAGGAACTGTTGAAGTTTATGAACACACGTCAACTCAATATTAACACTTTGGTGAAATTTTAGTCCAGGAGAATTAGAAGTTTAAACCCCCAAATCCATGAAGTATCGGAGGAAATGCCAACCGTCCATATCATCGTGAAATTAAAACGTGACCACTGATCTTGATAAGTGATCAAGCACTCGCTTGGCCTAGCGACTGGTCACCACCTGCGGTCATATGAATTAGAGAAATAAGGGTGAAATAAGAGGCATCGCTTAAATTAATAAGCATGTGGTTCTGTGCAAATGGTCATATGAAAAACATGGTTTGAAGGAAGCGCCTATGTAGAAATCGATTTCTGCAACATTTGTAGTGACAGGTTTTTAGCCAGAACAAAATAAAATTCAAAACAAGGGATTTGAAGTCCTTAAATCAAAATAGTAATAACAATAATAATAATAGAAATTATTATTATCAATTCAAATGAAGAGGTGTATGAAGAGGTATGATGGTTCAAACAAAGGGACATAATGCTTCAAATTCATACCTATTAGAAGACTATATAAACAAAGTAGGATGAACAAAAGGTGTAGTTGAATTTGTTGAAGTATATATATTTATATATAATGGATTGAATGAAGGTTCATTCAATCGGGTTGGTGCCTGTTTACAAGCTGGGTCTTGTATGAGGATTGGATTCCTCACATCTTAGTTGGATTTGAGATCAACAAGTTGGGACTTGTTATGATGGTTGGATTCCTCATTTCTCAGTTCGATTTGAGAACTACAAGATGGGTCTTGCAACAGAGAGATGGGTATCTCATAGTTTCTTGAAGTTGAAGATATTCAAAGATTGATCTTATGTATTCATTCGAGTTAAGTAAATAAATAAAATATTTATTCTTTTATATATTGGTTGAGAAAATGAAATAAATATATGTTGTTCAGTGAGTTTATGAAAAGTGGAAAATTGTCCAAAGTTTTGTGACACTGATTCAACCCCTCTCTTAGTGTCGAGTGTACATTTCAACACCCCCCATCTTGCATGATCCAAGAGAATGAACCCCCTTCATTTCCATGCATTCCTTCAGAATGTCCACCTCCTTTTGTTGCTCCAGTCCGTTTGGTCCAGAATCTCAATGCTGGAACTCTCAGGATTTGCAACTATGACAAGGTTGATCAAAATGCCAATGTATACATGCACTCATGTATTAATTCATGATTGGAACACAATAATAAATCCCACAAACAACCGACCATGACTACTATTCTGCAACAATTCGTTTCTCTTTTACCAATAAATACTAGAATGAACCAATTACTAAATGATTGAACTGACCAACCCCCAAGACAATCAAGAATAGGGATTTTGTATCCAAGCACCCCCAAGGCCAATGTGGTTTAAGAGACTCATGCACCGTCTCAACATAAACATGGGTGATAATTAATTAAACAAAGAATAAGGGTTTATCTCCTTGGTTCCCCCTTCTCTCATGGAATCATACCCCCCTATAAATTTCGTCCTTGTCCGTCCCACAACCATCAATGTAATTTTATTATTAAAATATTCAAATAATTACATTTTCTCTAGGCACTCTAACCCATTTCAATTTTATACACACTNCCCCCCCCCCCCCCCTTATTTTAGCACCATCTCAGTGCATATACAAAATAAAAATAGAATTTCAAAATTCTTAAAAAATTTGTGGGTAGTTTTTTCGCATTGCATCTTCATGCTACCAAGTAGCATCTTTAGGACCGTAGCAGGTCCAATAAACTTTTACCAGTGCTATGATTTGATTTTGGAGCACTTTGACCTTTCTATCCAATGTGTGCAGTGACTAAACCTGAAAGTCTCCTTCTGGCTCCACCTAGATCAATTACAATCAATAACATGGTTAGGATAATGCACATAATTTTTCATTAAAGAGACATGAAATACATTACACATATTCATGGAACCAGGCAATGGAATCATGTATGCAACTGGCCCTATTCTTTCCAATATCTCAAATGGACCATATAATCTGGCTGCTAACTTTGTATAACTACCCAATTTTAATGAGATCTTCTTGGGATTCACTTTCAAAAACAAATTCTCTCCTAATTTAAAATCTCTAGATGTCATGTACTTATTTTCATAACTCTTTTGTCTATCTTGTGTTTCCTTCAATTTTTTCTTAATTTTAACCATCTGGTCTTCCACATCCTTGAACGATTCTTGCCCAAGTATGACTCTTTCTACTGGGTTGTCCCAAATCACTGGAGTATTGCATTTTCTACCATACAAAGCTTCAAATTGACTCATCTTCAATGAATCTTGGTACCCATTATTGTAGGAAAAATTAACCAAATGAAAATAATCTTCCCACTTAGATGGATTATCCATCACATACATTCTCAACATGTATTCAATTACTTGGTTGACCCTCTCTATATACCCATCTGATTGTGGATGGTATGTTGTACTAAAGTTCATATTTTTACCAAATCCTTTAAATAATCTCCTCCAAAAGTTTGAAGTAAACTTTGCATCTCTATCTGAGACAATGGCCTTAGGAATTCCATGCAACCTAGCAATCTCCCTCATGTAAATTTATGCAATATTGGTTTCTATATGACTCATTTTAACATGAACTAAATGAGCAACGTTTTTCAATTTATCAACTAATACAACTATTGAATCATGTTGCCTTGTTGTCCTGGGAAGGTTAGTGATAAAATCAATGGTTACCACTTCTCATTTCTTCTCTAGAATTGGAAATGGTTGTAGCAAACCTGTTGGGTGCTTATGCTCAACTTTCACTCTCTAACATTCTATACATATGGAAATGTAATCAACATCCTTCTTCATTCCAGGCCAAAAGAATTGGATTCTTACTGCTACAATTGTTTTCTGGTAACTAGGATGTCCAACATTTGGAACTTTATGCATTTCCCTTAACACCGATTTCTTTAGTTCTCTAGAACTAGGAACATAAAGTATGTTCTTATGCATAAGTAATCTATCCTCTTTAATTTCATACCCTTTGAATTTATTCTATACATTATCTTGTTGTAAATTCTCTTTTACCTGTAGTTAATGCTAGTATGTAGCAACAACATCTAAAAGTATTCTCTTTAAATATGAATGATGCATACTAATGACTGTAGCATGCATAATATGTACCCTTATACTAAGTGCATCAACCACTTTGTTTTCCTTTCCCTTGATATGTTTGAATTCAAAAGCATACTCACTTAAAAATTCCAGCCACCTTGTTTGTTTGGTGTTCAAAGTTGGTTGCTCAAAAGGGTACTTCAGACCACTATGGTCTGTTCTTAGTTCAAATTTATTCCCCATTAAATAATGCCTCCACATATTCAAGGCATGAACTATGGTAGTACGATATAGATTATGCGGTGCATAGTTCCTCTCATGTTCTTTAATATTTCTGGACTCATAACTAATGACATGCCCATTTTGGGTGAGGAATCCACAAAGTCCTTCTTTGCATGCATATGTACAAACTAAAACATTCTCATTTGGGTTAGCAATATTCAAAACATGTGAACTAGTAAGTAATTCTTTCAACAAGTTAAAATCCTCTTCACACTTTACTGTCCATACAAAATTAGTTCCCTTCTTTTATAAAGAAGTGATGGGATGAGAAATATTAGAGAACCCTTCTATAAATATATTGTAGTATCTAGATAATCCCATAAAAAATATGACTTTTGAAATGTTATTTGGTGTTGGACATTGTTGTAGGGGCTAGTCGAGCCTGTCAACTAGACCCGACGGTTGACTTAGAAACTGGTGGTTGACTGGCGTTGTTAGAAGTAGAAGTCAGTCGAAGTCTCTGCTAACTGAACGATCCAAGCAGTTAAGTAGTTATAACTTCTTGATAGAGGTATAAATAGATAAGAACATGAAGGATCATATAGATTCATGGGAGAGGTTATATGTAATTGTGTTGTACTATCTGTCGTATAATAAAATGACTCTTCTTTGGGATCTCATTACTTATATATGTATCTCTATATGTCTATGTGTATGCATGTATCTCTATGATGGCTATGTAAGGTTCTATTGGTAACACTCTCTACTTTCCCCTAGATTACAACATTGGTTCAGTTGCTGATAGTACTGAACTTGGGCATGTAGAAGTATACATAAATGCTAACTCAACAAGAAATACTTGAGTGCTGGGAGCACAAAATCGAGAAATACATCAAAAACTACACAAGAAGGAATAACCTCTCATTAGCTGAAGCAAGGTCCCGATTCTTTTCAAAGACGCATGAAAGATTCCTTGAAGCTATCCCAGAAGCATTGTTTCAACAATTTAACAGATAAGGTGATGCATAAATTGATACTCGACGAGCAGTTATGCCTGAAGTTGACAAACAAAAGAAGAACAAACCTACATGACTGGATCAAAATAATTATTGAAGATTATATTTCGAAACAAGTTGTTGAAGATCAAACGTCCCTCGACAAATTAAAAGAGAAATTCTACACCGAATTGCACAATGGATTTTTCTGTATGGTTCCAACACTTCTTCACAAATTCCTTCTTGAAAAGGGAGTTAGTTATATTGTTGAATAATGACCAATATTAGGCACACCATTACCGAATAACAACTTCCAAGAAAGAGACAAAAAGTGGGAAGCATTTCTTGACGCAAAGTGAAAAGATATAAGAGAAGCCTGAGATTACTTCTTAAAGAAATAAATATGGCCAATGCTCCCAACTTAGAGTAAGTTAGGTTGGAAATGGGGGGTTGGTTGAGATTGTGAGATTCCATAAAAACAAGAAGTAGATTTTCCCAAGCCTAAATGTTGTCGAGAGGAAAGAAATCCTATAAGAAATTTGCTGATATCCAGAAAATAGAATGAGATAAAAGACAACAGAAAATAGAAGATCTTGGTAACCCGTGGAACAACACAAATTTGAATAGAAATATGTCAGAGGAAGGTCAACATATCAGAGTGCATGAACAGTTTGAGTTAGAAATAGATCGATTAGAGTTAGCAACATCAACAATCATGATGACACCTGACAGAGGCAACGACACACAACTGAACTTCCATCAACCAGTAGACGAACCAAAAAGTATGGAATACAAAGAATCTGGACCAGCTTTACATAAGTCTCCCACACCGGAAAATAGTCCAAAGATAAGATAATTTCTCCAACAAAGGCTAAATATTGACGACCAATAGGAAAGATTATGGTATAAGCGAACGACCTGGGAAACCTAGGAGATGCATTGATTGTCAAGCCTGAATGAAATGAAGTTGAAAATATGATTATACAAATCAAGGACCTCACCAAATCGACTCCCCGACCACTTCTAATATTGAGAGAAGAAATTAATTATAATATGGAAGTGACGTAACCTTTGGAACAATGGTTAGTTGAATACAAAGTTCAAAGTTCTCAAACTGAGGACGTGTATTCTATACTCAAGAAGAAACAACTATTCCTTGAGTATCATCCTTTGTTAGACACAAACAAAAATTGACCATAAGATTCGTCATCTTAGACGAAAGCAATAGTACCTCAAATACCAAGAAAACCAATTACCCCCACCAAGAAATTCAAAATGGGATTCAACCACATACCTATTTACGAAGGAGAGGAAGACCCAAAATGCCATTGGTTCATATGTGAAATATTTTGGGATGTAAATGATATTACAGACGAGGATAAGTAAATGGTGCAATTCAGAGTTGTGTTGTGTCATCGTGCCTTAACATGGTTCATGAAATACACTGAAAATCAAACTCGTTCAAAGACATAAATAAAGAATAGTTTTCTAACATTCTTTAAAATCCAGGACATCACACATCTAGAAACTCAAAATTTAAAAGAAATAAAGAAAAGACCTGGTGAGTCAATAAGAGAATACGACACGAGATTCAAAGATAGCCTAAGTCAAATATCATCAATGATCGATCAAAACCTGCTAGTCCTGTGGTATGTAGCTGGGATTCTGCCAAGAATAAGATCTCCATTACACTTATACGAGATAACCAACTGTGAAGACGCATTACGAAAGGCACAACAAGTTGAGTTGGACGATGATAGCCCGTTGAATTCCTCGACGAAGGAAATACTTGAGGAAAATATAGAACATTTGCAACAAAATATCAAATATATATCCATACGACACAATGAAATATGGTGCACCACATGCACTGGGATAATTGTCCCCTAAATGAGTGCACACAAACAACAAATGTCCACCAAGTAAAAGCCCAAAAATACTGTAACATATCTGAATTCCTAACTGATCATAGTATACAAGATTGTCGACACAGCTTAAAAAACATGAAGTGGTTCCACTTCTTTGAAGCCCCCGATCACTGAACTTTAGAATTCCATCTAAATGCTAGAAATCAGAATAATATACGAACAATATACCACATAGAATCTACTGACCAAGCAAACAAATATGGTTAAAGAGATGATTATTTTGGTGGTTGTAGTCGAGGTCGAGGAGGCCGACGAGGATTTGGTGGTTGAGTTCGAGGTCATGGATGACCATACTATGCTAATTGATGGAAAAATGGTCATGATGACACAGGATGTCCTATAAAATATTTAATTGATATGAAGTTATGAAACATATGCGACATTGGATATCACTCTCTAGAAGATTTCCTGATAGTACTCGAAAAAATTGTACCTAGAAAAAGTATAAATCTACTACACGCAGTATCCAAAAAAGAGGTGAGGAACTCCAAAAATTTACATATTGTTACAAGGTCAGGCATGGGATGCGACATCTATACTCTACCACAAAATTACCAAAGAAACAACACTAACAACACCCCAAACCCAGATAAAGAAGAGAAAATAATGAGAGAAGCTCTTAAATTCTTCAGGAATGCCACATAAGATAAACACAATCCAAGAAGTCGAGATTAAGACACCATCCAAGAATTTTTGCAACTACTAAAAGAAAAACAGTCAATAGGTAGGTTATTGGACCTACTCAACATACTGCCAAAAAACAAACATGGTTAGAAACAAGCAAATGATGCAAAACACCTTTCTTATAACAAAAAATATTACAATCTACGAGTCGACTTGGATATTGAGGGAATGATGGTCAATCAGGTGATAGTCTATTTTGGTTCACAAGTTAATATTTTACCATGATAAACATGGGTACAAATGGGCCGACCCAACCTAGCACCCACAATGAATTCTCTTAAGTTAGTTAATGATCAATGATTAATAGAACCAATTAGAATACTCATAAATGTAAACACACAAATTATGGGAATACCGACTTTGGTCAAATTGAGGTGATCGACCTTGTCAAAGGAATGTCAATGAATGAAAGAAACTATCTCCTTGGAAAGAGATAGAATCAAATTGAAAGGAAGTGGGAGAAAAATAATTATTCCCCTGGATTGAAAGGAAGGAAAAACATGGATGGAGTCATGGGATGATTATCAAGAAGCCATATGTATATATCAGATAAACAATGAACATAAATATTATATATAACCAACTGCAAAAGGATAAATTTTTAGAGAATCTCCCATGTCGGTCGGACATAATTTCGACTCATCCTTATACAACTGGAAAATAGAAAACTATGAAGCACATGAAAAATAATTTGGGTCTATCAAAGTTATTCCAAAGAAACATCTTAATACATGCTATTCAATCCAAGCTATACCAAAAGTATGTGAAAAAATAACTTGAAAAAATCCCACTCTCATTCTGCCCAACAATTAGATAAGAAAACCCTTGTGATATAGTAAATGACATACCCCTTCGACCCATGCTGAAGAGGTATAAAAATCCATAGGAGAGAAAGGAAGAACACAAAGTATTGTGGAAACTTTCATACATTCCCCCCAATTACAAACATGGATGACTATATGGACATAGTTCATTGAAAGATTCAACAACAAGAAACTATCCAAAGATGAAGATATTGCCACATTCAAAATCAACTATGATCCAACAAAACATATTCAACATTGAGAAAGTGAATGGTGAAGAATTGGATACAAGGATGAAAGGGTATGGCCCCATATGTTCCCAAGTACATTAGAGGAGATACCAAGAAAATGGTACAATATTGAAGAAAAGTGCCACCACCCTTCCAACTGGGCCAAAATCAAAATAAATTTTGTCCAAGATTTCGAATTTAATCTAGTAGAAGAACACTTGAAAGACACAACATGCCAAATAAAAATCTTTCTAGAAAGTCCTTCACCATCTCAACAGAAAGAAAAAGAAAATATGTCGGTCAATGGAGGATCAACATCAACTTGGAATTTTGTGTTGGTATAAAACAAGAAAATCTCGATTACAAGGAGGATTGACATGGAAAATATAAAATGGCTAGGACATAGCTTCCAATGGAAGAAAGATCATCCAACATTACAAAATAATGTGAAATTAGTATTAAGTATAGCCATGGAACACAAAGAAGATCAAGAACAACACTACTTCCCCAAAATCTCTATGAAAATAGAAGAAGGAGAACACCATCTTGACGAAGCAAAGCCACTAGAACTAATGGACGCAGAATTAAGAATGAAGGAATTCAACATATCAAATGTTGGTCAACCAAAAATGGTGCGAGTAGGTGACTATTGATCTAACAAGCAAACATTCGACATAGTTAGTCTACTAAAATAATATCAAGATTTTTTTGCATGCAACTACAAGGACCTGAAAGGACTTGTAGAGGAAATGGGTGAAATGAAGATCAAACTGATACCAGGAGAAAAACCAATAAAAAAAGACCATACAAGTTAGCGCATAAGTACAAACCGATCATTCAAAAAGAGATCGAAGGAATGCTACAAGCATGCATTATTTATCCTATCGACAAGGTAGAATGGGCAAGCCCCATGGTGGTACAACTAAATAAGTATGATCCAAAGAAGTTAAGAATTTGTGTCGACTTCTGGGGACTCAATAAATATATTATGAAATATCCATTGCCAGCCTTGTTTTCTAATGAAATAATAAATGAAGTTGCTGGTCATGAATGTTATTCATTTACTAATGGATTCTTTAGATAAAATCATGCGCCAATTGCAAAATAATATCAAGAAAAACCAAATTTCGTGTCGGAATTTGGATCATTTTCCTACAGAGTCATTTCATTTGGAATGCAGAATGCGCCAACATTTTTTTCAATAATAGTGGTCAAAGCATTCCAAGAATATACTACAAAACCATGGCTTTATACTTTGACAGATGGACAATATATAGTCTACCTAGAAATCACATACAATGGCTTCGACTTATGTTAGAACACTGCAGATAGATTCATCTATAACTAAACATCAGAAAATGCATATTTGCCACATCTATTGGAATCCTTATAGGACATGTGGTATGAAAATATGGAGTGAAGGTTGACATGGATAAAATAAAGATTATCCTTGATCCAAAACCACCCGTGAATAAAAAATAGATCAAAATTCTACTGGGTCATACTGGACACTACAGAAAGTTTATGCACCACTATTCATACATCACCTTCCTAATGGAAAAGATTCTATGAAAATATGTCGAATTAAAATGGAGCCAATATTGTCAAGAATCCTTCAATTTTTTAAAGAAGAAGTTGGTCGAAGCACCCATTATCAAATTTCTAGACTGGTTGAGAAATTTTCATGTCCAGGTCGATGTGTTGAATGTAGCTATCAGGTTAGTTTTAGCTCAACCATATGACGACACAATGGATCACCCAAATGCATATGCAATTCAAAAACTAAATAAAGAAGAAAGAAACTATTCGAATACGGAATGTGAAGCCTTATCAATGATTTTCTCACTACAAAAGTTCTGCCATTATTTATTGGCAAACCCTTTTACATTTTTCACAGACCATCAAGAATTAAAATACTTGGTCAATAAACCATTCCATCAAGGAAAGATCTGTTGGTGGTTACTATTATTTCAGGAATTTGAATTTCATGTAATCATTCGACTAGGGAAAAAAAATGTTTGACCTGATCACATGTCATGACTAGAAACATGAGAATATCTGACATGCATAGACAATGACCTACTAGACACACATTTATTCTGAGTCAAAGCTTCACCTAAATATTTATAAAATATTTCCAATTTCTTAGAAGAAGAAAAGGCCCCAGAGGATCTCCTGACAAACAAAAGGAAAACTCTAGCCATGAAAGTTGAACCATTCACAATCATTAATAGATACTTATACAAAAAGGGAATGGGTGATGCATTAAGAAGATGTGTTCCAAAACATGAATGGGAGGATATCATCAATGAATCCCATGAAGGAGTAGCTGGAAGATGTTTTTAGGCCGACAAAACATCTAGGAAGGTACTACAAGCAATCTTGTGGTGGCCAACTTTGCATAAAGACTATTGAGATCAAGTTAAAAAATGTGATAGTTGTCAGAGACTTGGATGACCCTTGTGGAAAAATGAAATTTCACTAAGTTCAATAAGCCCTAATTGGGATTTCGAAATCTAGGCTATTGACTTCGTTGGGCCATTCCCACAGAGGGAAACAAGAACCGGTTCCAAGTACATAATTACCGCGGTCGAGTATGTGACTAAGTGGGAAGAAGCTAAGCCCGTCGAATCTTGTACCAAAGAGGTGGAAAATAAATTCATATACGAGAACATAATCAAAATATATGGATCTCCTCTTACAATAATCAACGACCAGGGAACTCACTTTGTAAACAAAACAATTAAATTTCTAATGGAAAAATTCTTAATCGACCATAGAAAAATGACATCCTATCATCCACAAGCAAATAGGGAAGTGGAATCCTTTAATAAAACATTACACAAGGGACTTACAAAGATCTGTGGCATAAATAAAGATGACTGGGATGATAAGATTCCCGCAATCCTATGGGCATATATATCAACATTCAAAAGATAATTTGGACAGAATCCATTCAAGCTAGTCTACGACCAGGAAGTTGTGATCTTGCTACAATTTTGGACTAATTCTGACAGAGTCGTAGCTATAGAAAAATTTGATGAAAGAAAAAACCTGAATGACTGATTATACCAATTGAACAAGCTGGAAGAAGAGAGGTTAATAAGGATCCATAACTAGGATTTTTAGAAGCAACAACAAAAAGTGTGGAATGATCGTCACTTAAATAAAAAGGATATAAAAGATGGAGAATTAGTCTTATTGTATGAAATTCGTATAAAAGGAAAACCCAAAAAATTGGAAACAACATGTTTGTGGCCTTATGTGGTGGAAGACATTCGACTGACTATAGCGTTCCAACTCAAAACATTATTGGGGCACCCATTTAAGAAACTAATAAACAAGGTCCATTTAAAGAAATATCAAGTATAAAAGAAAAGAACCTTGTTGGAAAAGTTTAGCAAGGAGTTTCCAACAAGAACTGACTAAAATAACTAATCATACTGATAAGAAATAAACCTTGCTTAAAATTAATAAAAAAAAAGGCAGTTAGACAAATTTAGGTATACAAAATGGAAAAGATAAATTCTTTAAAGAGTCTCCATAACACTAAAGGAAAAGCAACAATAAATTAAAATGGAGAGAGAATGCAGCCCATGGTCAAGCCCGAGATGAGGTAGCAGAAGACATTCTTGACATTCTACACCTTCGACCAACTTAAGACAAATACTCATAAGAAAAGAATCAAGTGAAAGGATCAGTCCAAGAGCAAGAGAGCGTGGTTCAAGGGAGAGAAGATAAGGCGAGCGAAGATCATATGAACACAAATCAAATGAACATGATTGGGATTACAAAATATAACATCATTCTGACTCAGGGAAAAGCAACAAAATGAACGAACAACCAAGCCATCACCGACATTGACTCAGTTAATCAAGTAATAAATATGGCTCAATAACTTTGTTCGGTCGGCTTACGTATTGACCACGTGTGAACATAGGAAACCTAGTTGACCGGATCTAGGACAATGCCGACCAAGAAAACACCGATGTTGCCATAGATGGAGAATTAAATTTGGGACAGGTAAAAGACGACGTGCACATTAATGATGGAAATGACCATTGTACAACTGTTCATATAACCATCGAATATATCGATATGCGCAAAACTCAACAACAGTATATTGTAATTAATATATGATGGGACATAAACGAATGTCAACCAAGCAATAATTTAAATGTCCACTCGCTCAACCCACTCATACCACCCATGTTTATGATAGAAGAGAACGACATACGATAACAAATGGATGCATTAAACCCAACGCTATCACCACCATATATAAATTTTGAGGAAGCATATGATTTTTCCTCACTATTATTCTCTCCTCCATAGATAATTATAATGCACATTGAACAAACGATCAAACCCGTAAATCCTCCAACATTTCTAGAAAATAGTAACTAGGATCAACAAATGTCGAGGATGAGATCAAGTCGACAACGCAACAAAAGATTCAAGAATGATGCAAGCATTTGACAGACCCACCATGACGCCATTGCAAATCCGTATGCAAAATATATGTCTCGCGAAGATGGAGGAAACATATTGGAGAAAGCATTGGATAAATTTCACAGAGTGGGAAATGGAGGAAGGAAGTTGGAAAGTAGAAACTGAATTCCTGGAAAAAGCAAGAATCCATCATATCCTTGGCACCCCACAAGTAGATGACATGGGTTGATGGAAAGAAGAAGCGACAAAATTTATTTTTATTCAGTATCATCAAGGATACCTCTGGTTAAATGAGGCCATAACAATAAATGGTGGACTCCTCTACCGAATCTTGGGAATCCAAAGGGTAGGGGCCAAGGTACGCAAATCGACCAATTCTAACGATTGGATGCAGTTTTTAATAGGGTTGACGACAACCAAAAAATCTAAGGGATTGTTGATCAACAGAATCACCGACCCAAAAGCCCACTGGGATGCCATCTTAATTTATTTGTGCTTCACACTGGATGGATGAGAATATGACGTAAATATGAAAATGATAGAGGAAATATATAAAGTGTATAAGAATTCAGAAAGGTTAAATTGGGAGGAACATTTTCCCGACTTTCTCAGAACCAATTGCAAGGAAGTTCAATATTTGGGGAAAAGCCATCAAGTTTTTGTCATTTATAATATGGATAGAAATGGAACAATATGGGCCTATAGGAGAATCAACATTGACATCCAAGAAGACCCTGAAAATGGAGAAGTACATAGTTTTTTTCTCAAATTAGACAAGTAAGTCCAAGTCACTTCCACCAGAAGAGATGTCCTAGTTGTGGGTTGTTGGCATGGAAGATAGTACCCACAGATGGCAAGTCGAGAAAGCAATCCATTGTGAAATTCCATCACCTTTCCATTTTCAGATCGATGTCTGCTACATGAATATTTGGTGTGGAGTTGCATCGATACCAGAACCAAAATAATTACATTACCAACTGATAGTGGAAGAGATCATCACAGAATTGGAAAGACAAATCAATCATAACTTAGAAATTCCACTGCAGGCACAACATGCGTGGATGCCTTTAATATTTCCATTAACTGATGAGGAAAAAGAGAAAGAAAGAGAAGCCTCTCCCTACACAGTTCTTTTTATCAAAGACTTACAAGCTCTGGTAATTTTCCCTCCAAATCCTTCCCCAGGAAAAAGAAAAAAACTAAATAAAAATAACAAAGGGAAGAAAGTTGCTGAAGAAGAATCACTAGAAATCAACACATAGAAGATATGGAGAGAAACATTCCAGTCGAACGAGGGAATGGAATTCAATGAACCCATCATTAAATAAAAAATGACAAGTATCACCTCCAAGATTGCCGTAAAATTACAACAAACTTGATAAGAAACTACTACCATGAAGAAGATATACAACTCCTCTGTTGGACCACAAATGAAGGAGGCCTTCCAGAAAGTGAATAACATAAAGAGCACGCTCAACCAAATTGAAACAATAGAGATACATAGGCATAATAATTTAGAAAGAAAAACTACTTTTGTCAGCCCAACGAAAGTTACAGTGAACATGACAGAATGGGAATTAAGATCAACCAGTCAGATCAACCAGTCGAGATGATGACATTGACATAGAAACTATTGACATGTAGCATCATGAGTCATTCTAAGAAATCAACATGGAATTGGTATAGCAACAGTTGACCATAAAACTGATGTTGCCACAACATTTAGTTGAATCAATAAAAGTTGGTGATTCTACCGTCCCAAAACAACAAGAGGAAACCCATCTGTTTGAAGCATTAGATCAACAAGAATAAGTCTTGTGATCAGTTGAATCACATCAAGTCGGTATTAAGAAAAATGATAAGGAAGTAGAGCCAGAAACTGGCACTCCAAGGATAGAAGAAGAGAATAGAAGAAGAGAATGTCAAAAAGCTACAGAATGAAAAGCCTTTACCGGAGATAGATCTTGTGGTCACTAAGCAGATTAATGCAGAAGAGCCAGAGCTCTAGGAAAAATAAGAGATGGAGGTACATAACACCCAGCATGAGGAAGAAGAAAAAGATGAAACAAGAAAACAAAGCATCTTGACAAAACAACAGAGGGTAACAAAAGATGGCCAAACACCCAAATATGCAGATAAAATAAAGAAAAGAAATTTGTCCATTATCACCATTAGAACAAATGGAACAATGAATGCATCGTGTTTTTTAGTTGAAATCTCATTCGACCCAACATCCATTTTCGATAAACATTTGTTCGACTTACATGGAGCTATTTCAAAAGAATAAACAAGGATATGGTAGAAGGTGTTGAAAGAAGGAAGCCGGGTCGAACGATTAAAATGAGAACAAAATAATATCTTGGAAGGATGAAGAGAAGAAGTCAAGCTGAATGAAGGGATAGAACAGCTGTCATAATTACATAACCCCTTAGAAGGCTTCAAGGAAGTGTCGACATAATGATAAAAAACAATGCAAATTACCGACAACAAATACAGGCACTGAAGAAAGAAAAATAAGAAGTCAAACACCAATGTGACTTAGCACTCAAAGAAATCCAGACAACCCAAGAACAAATGAACATGGTCTTTGAAGTAGAATGAAACAATCTAAAAGTATTCAACCAGAACATACATAAATTAATCAAGGAAGCTAGTGCACTAAGCTCAGTGGTAAACAAATGGACGACTCATTTTGCAGATGAATCCAGTAAATTTCGGATACATAGGGATGTGGTTGACAGTATAGAAAGGTCAAGGAACTCAACCATGGAAAACAAAATAAAATAATCCCTCACCATGCAGTTGGAAAAGGAAAGAGAAATGGAACAACAACGATCACAGCAGGAGTAGGAATGGAAAAAGGAGGACACAGAGTGCAATTAGAAACAAACCAGACATCCAGTCACCTGAGCCATATATTAGGTAAAATGAAACATGCAGATCAACAATTTGATCAAGAATCAAGAATTTCTCAGACATCAAGTATAGCATAGAAAGTCAACTTGATTTCCATATCGAAGATTCTAAATATCGAGGCTCAGCAGGAGGTCAACACTTAGTGCAACTTCATCTAAAAAACAAAGAATTCATCCCCTAGTACTATTCGAACAATTTTCAAGGTCAACATAGAAAGTGAAAAGAACAAGGAAGTAGACGAAGCTAGCAATGGAACTCTTGGCACAACAACACAATTGGAAATAGTACCTTAAGTCGACCGTCCATATAATATTTTGTCTCTTCTTCTTACATACTTCTCTTTCTCTCTTCATCTATACTTTTCCATACTGTAATATTGTAATCAAAATATGAAACAAATTATTTTGTATGACCCCTATTTGCTCAGGGAGAGCAGAGAATTGAGGTGGGGGGAGATGTTGTAGGGGATAGTCGACCTTGTTGACTAGACTTGACAGTTGACTTAGAATCTGTCAGTCGACCAACATAGTTATAAGTAGAAGTTGATCAGATTCTCTGCTAACTGATCGATCCATGAAATTAAGTAGTTACAATTTCCTGATAGAGGTATAAATAAATAAGCACATGAAGGCTCATATATCTTCATGGGAAATGTTATATGTAATTGTGTTGTACTTTGTATCATATAATAAAATGACTCTTCTTTGGTTTCTCATTACTTATGTATGTCTCTCTATATTTCTATGTGTATGCATGTCTCTCTATGATGGCTATTTATGGTTCTACTAGTAACACTCCCTACTTTCCCCTATATTATAACAGACACCCTCTAATGGCTTCAATGTTCTCTGGATCTACTACTACACCTTATTTTGAAATAATGTGCACCAAATAATGGATCTTTTCTTGGTAAAAAGAACACTTTCTTAGATTGGAATACAAATGATGTTCCCTCAATACTTGTAGCACCAACCTCAAGTGGTGTTTATGCTCTTCCTTGAACTTAGAATAGATAAGTATGTCATCCAAGAATACAATGACAAACTTATCCAAATAATTTTTGAATATGCCATTCATTAAGAACATAAAGAAAATTTGTGCATTCGTCAATCCAAATGGAACCACTACAAATTCATAATGTCCATACCTGGTTCTAAAGGATTTCTTATTGATGTCTCCTTCCTTGATTCTTACCTGATGGTATCCTGATCTCAAGTCTATTTTTGAAAATATCTTTTCTGCTCTTAGTTGATCAAATAGGTCATCAACTTTGGGTAGAGGGTATTTTTTCTTCACAATGTCTTTATTAAACTATATGAAGTCAATGCATAAGCTCAATGTTCCATCCTTATTTTTCACAAAGAGTACCAATGCTCCCCAAGGTGAAACACTTGGGTGTAGGTACCCTTTCTTCAACAATTCTTCTAGCATCATTTGCAATTCTTTTAATTCTGGTGTACTCGTTCTATAATAATATTTTAATATTGGGGAAGCTCCTAGTACTAAATAAATAGAGAAATCCATCTCTCTCTTTGGTGGTAATCCTAGTATTTCTTGAAATTCACCTTCAAACTATTGCAATACTGAAAAGGATTCAAGGCTTGGCCCTTTAGTATTTTCTAACTTCTCCACATGAGAATCATACAATTAACAACCCTTCCTAAAAACTCTCTTTAGATGTAAGGTCGAAATCTCCCTGATAAAAATGGGTATTGGAACTCCTTTCAAAATGCTTTGTTTTCCTTCTTCATCAAGGAATGTAAATGTCTTGTCATGACAATCTAGGACAATGTCATGCTTGTTGATGCAGATCCCCCTACTCTCCCTTGGGGCTGCTCAACCTCCCGATCAAGGATCGTTGAAAATTATCGAGCTGGATTAGCTCTTCGAGAGCTTACTAGTCTCAATCTCAATCAAATACGTGCCTTGTTATCACCCCTAGGGTTTTCACGGGAACAATCTGGTCATTATCGATTTGCCTGTCGATCAACGGTTCACAGAAATTGTGGGCTTCCAACGTACTCTCTCTTTATCAGAGAGATCTGTCCCCAAAATATGAAAAGTGCTCACCCAAATCTCCTTTAAATCGTGGTCGTTGATCTTGTGTCCCAATGATATCAACAACACTGGTAAGTAGTGGGCTACAAACTAGCAAGTTCGCTAATTTTTCCTCCTCTCCTCGCAATGATTCCTCATCGTCGATTCTCCATTCTCAAATTGATGGTTATCCGTGGGTCCTGCCTTCTTAGCACCCTATTCCAAATCTCACACTGACAGGTGCTATCTCCTTCCTTGCCTGTGACCTTGGGTTGTGACCCAAGGCTTAACCTCCTGGCACTTTGCAACTTCGGAACCTTCAACCAAGGCCAGATTAATGGTCCACGTCCTCCTTCACAATCAACGATTGAGATCCACTTCGGGACTCCGTGCTTCGAGATTTTGACACTTTCAACTTCCGCTTTCCCCTGGAGTATTTTTTACCCGAAGTTCTAGATCAGGCGCCACGCGTCCACCTCGAATCAATGACTCTAGTCCACTTTGGGACTTTGGCCTTCAGAAGTCTCAACTTTCCCTTCTTGCTTCCTCCCAAAGTACTTCCACCTGAATTGCACGATCTGTTGACATGTACCTCCCACAGATCAATGACCATAAGCCTCTTCAGCTATTCGGGCTTCAGGAGTTTCAACTCTCCACCTTCGCTTTCTCCCAGAGCACTTCCACCCGAAGTACACGTTCTTCCAATGTGTGTCATTCTGGATCTGATGACCACTATCCACTTTGACTCTTCAAGGTTCGGGAGTTTCAAACTCTTATACACGTGTTCCTCCCTAAGTGGTTTCACTCGAAGATGATGGATTCCCACCACATTTCCTTCTAGATGATGGATAGTCCTTGGCCTCTTCAAGACTTCGGAAAATCCTCGCTCCTATGTGCATGTAGAGACTTAAAAATCCTTCACTCTACTCAGATCCAATGATCTGGAATGATCCCACTCCCTCCTAGACAGATCTTAGTCGATGATTCGTGAAACCTTCAGAGCTTCACCCCCTTTGAATATTTCTCACCACTATCTCTCTTGATCTTTATCTCTCAGAACCTTTGAATCCTCAGAGGGATCACTTCAACACTTAGTCGAACTTCCAATCTGTGCAGTCCTTGCAACAGATTCCTATGCAATAATTAACTTCTTGTGGGCGAGTGTGCACACCTTGCAACAGTCCCTGTGCACTCCTTGCAAATGAAAGTTTCATGCTATCTCTTCTGAGCTTTTGATTCGAAACAAACTCTGTCAACACACTCTTTGCGGACTATATGCACACCTTTCATGAACTCAACGAAGAGAAACAATTGAAGCTTATTCAAATGCTTCACAATATCATATGGTTAATAAAATAATTCACTCATTCATGGAAACATAAAATAACAGAGAACTGTAAACAGTAGCAACACCTTGTATTGGATCAGTTTTCCTCCATTATGTTCATTCAAATGTAAATGGCTACAACTATGATAAAACAATAACTAAAAATTCCGCAACAACTAAGTCACAAAAATCTCCTACTAATTTTCAACAACCTCATTTGGGCATACAACACCTCTATTTATCCCAGAGGGCTTCTAGGGTTCCCTCCGACTACTCGTATTCTTGAAAAAAAATCACTACTACTTATGTTCCGTTACATTAGATTCTAGGAGTGAAACTCCTAGATCAATCATGATCATTCATCTCCCAAGCATTTGATCTTCTTCAGTTTTCAATCAATTCAAAAAGATTGATAGGAAACGCCAACGTTTAAGATTCCAAAATAATTCAAAAGGCATGTTATGGCACTGATTGTTCCCTCCACGTGTGCTTTCTGGTGATGCTCCTGCATCATACTCCCCTGGAAAACAATTCATGGACTCCTTTCCATGAGATCCTGCACTGACTTTCCATGCTTTTGGATATCAACTTCATTTTCCCAAATGGCATCTTCTATTGGGTGTCCCTTCCACTTGAACAAATATTCAAAATAGGTCTTCCTCCTGGTCTTCTTGCCAATCCTCTGATCAACGATCTTCTCCATCTGTGGCTTTTCTGGTACAAGCATTTGCTTCTCCCACTAAATATTCTCTTGATCTTCTGATCTCTCTGTGTCATCTTCTTTGTAAGGATACAAGTCTAAAACATTGAATATGGGTGATATTCTCACATCCTTTGGCAACTCTATCTCATAAGCATTGTTACCAAATTTTCTTAGGATCTTGCATGGTCCAATCTTCTTCATCTTCAAATTGTTATATGTTCCCCTTGGGAACCTTTATTTATTGAGATGTGATAGAACCTAATCTCCTATTTCAAATTGAAGCTCTCTACGATGTTGATCAACTCTATGCTTGTACTCTTGGCTAGATCTCTGCAACTGATCTCTGATTTGGCTATGGAGCTTCTGCATTTCTGCAGCAAAATATTCTTCTCCAACACTTCTGAACTCACTCTTTTCTAAGTATCTCAACTCAGATACTTCTCTTGGCTACATTCCATTCATTATTTGGAATGGGCTCTTTCTATTTCTCCTATTTGGTGAGTCATTGTATGCAAATTCGGCTTGTGGCAGAATCTGATCCCACTGACTATGATGCTTAGCGACCAAACTCCTCAATAAATTTTCCAAACTTCTGTTCACCACCTCAATATGTCCATCTATTTGAGGGTGATAAACTGAGTTGAAGGACAAATATGTTCCCAACTTCTTCCACAATGTTCTCCAGAAATTACCAACAAATTTGGTGTCTTTGTCTGAGACAATTCTTTTGAGTAATCCATGAAGTTGAACAACTTCCTTGAAAAATAAATTTGCAATGTTGCATCACTAGTCTTCTAGCATGGGATAAAGTGTTCCATTTTTGAAATTATATCCACCACCACAAATATGGAATCACATCCTCTTTGTGTTCTTGGCATTCCCAATACAAAATCCATGCTTATTTCATCCCAAGGCCTCTCTGGTATTGGCAATGGCTGATACAATCGAGTGTTCTATCTTTTTCCTTTTGCATGTTGGAAAATTATACATCTCTTTACAAAATTTATCACTTATGTCCTCATACCTGTCCATTAATATAATTTTCTCAACTGTGCAAATGTCTTATCATGGCCGGAATGTCCAACCAATCCTCCATTATGATTTTCCTTCAAAAGGTTACCCCACATTGAGCATTTTGGTATGCACAACTGATTTCCCTTGAACAAAAATCCCTCTTGAACCATATACACTGTCCACTGGCTTCTGTCTCTCAGCACAGGATTTTCACTTGCTTCGTATGCTTCTTTGAAATCTGGATCATCATTGTACATTTATTTAAGGTGCTCAAACCCTAAGGTTTTCACCTAAAAATCCCGCAGAATCAAACATCTCCTGCTTAATGCATCAACAAATTTGTTAGCATTTCCAGAAATATGTGTTATGACAAAAGTAAAATTATGCATAAACTCAATCCACTTTGCATGTCTCTGATTCAATTTTTCCTGTCTGGTTATGAGTTGTAAAGTCTAGTTATCGCTATACAAGACAAGTTCCTTTGGAACAAGGTGGTGCCTCCATTTTTTCAAGGCTTGAGTTATGGCACAAAACTCTTTATCATATGTGGAGTACTTTATCTTAGTCTCATTCAACTTCTCACTGAAATATACAACATGCTTATTATCTTGGCTCAAAACTACTCCAATTACAACTCCACTCGCATCACGCCTTACTTCAAATGTCTTCTCGAAATTTGGCAAGCCCAAAATTTGTCATTTTGTTATCTTCTCCTTCAATATATTGAAACTTTTCTCAGCTTCTTCTGTCCATTTAAAAGACTTGTTTCTCTTCTTCACTGTATCCATCATTGGTGAACAAATTCCACTGAAATCTCTAAGTAACTTCCTGTAGAAACTCACTAATCCATGGAAACCTTCTTACTTCAAACATACTCCTTGGTGATGGCCATTCTTTGATTGCTATCACCTTCTCTGGATCCATCTTCAATTCATTTGAAGAGATCAAAAAATACAAGTAAATGAGTTATGTCTTCATAAAAGAAAACTTCTTCAGATTTATCAACTACTTGTCTTGTTGTAGTCTCCTCATCGCTAATTTCAAATGTATCAAATGATCTTCTTTAGTTTTACTGAAGACCAGTATATCATCCAGATACACAATCACAAGCTTACCATTGAAATCCTTCAGTACTTCATTCATCAGCCTCATAAAAGTACTTGGGGCATTTGTTAAGCCAAATGGCATAACAAGCCACTCATACAACCCTTTATTTGTCTTAAAGGTTGTTTTATAGTCATCACCTTCTCTCATCCTTATCTGGTGATATCCACTTTTCAAATCTATCTTAGAAAATAATTTTTCTCCACTTAAACAATCCATTAAGTCATCCATTCTTGGAAAATAAAATCTATACCTGATAGTGATCTTATTTATGGCTCTCGAGCCTATACACATTCTCCATCCTTATTTGGTCTCAACACAGTTGGTACTGCACATGGACTCAAGCTTTCTCTAACCAAAACTTTGTCTAATAAATCCTGGACTTGTTTCCTTACCTCCTCATTATATGGAAGTGTCAATCTGTACTCTTCTTTGTTTGGAAGACTTTCTCCTGGTATCAAATCAATATGATGGCTGATACTTCTAATGGGTGGAAATAAGTTAGGGAACTCGTCCACTACTATGTCAACAAAATTCTCCAATAGTTTTTGAACTTCTTCAGACAAATCATCCATAGAAGTACTTGTAAGGACAACTCTAGGTTTCCTCACCACAACAAACTGCATCTCCTATTTCTTCTTGATCTCACTCATGAGTTCCTTCCCACTCATGATAAGTATGCTTGTGTTGGCCTCTTCCTTTACTTTCTTTTCTTATATTCACAACAACATGTGTGTCCTACCATTATTTTCCAAAGTGTAAGTATTTCTTCTCCCATCATGAATGACATTCCTGTCAAACTGCAATGGTCTTCCCAACAAGACTTGAAATATATCCATGGGAATTACATCACACAAAATATCTGTTAAGAACCAAACATCAATATAGCATAGAAAAACCTCAGAAAAAGTGCTCAACGCCTTGAAAAAGAGATAATTTCAGATAATAAGCCTCTTCGAGGGGGAAACCTCCTTTTACCCCACTTAAATGTTCAAGTACAAGATGATTCAAAATGAAAATGTCTCCTTGGTATATATAGGAGACTAGGAGGTA
>JASDQU010010063.1:152442-165925 GCA_032191745.1 Picea mariana | reverse complement strand
CCCCCTTTGCTAACAAAAATTCTCCGAGCTACGCTTGAGAATTTGTGCGACTAGCGGGACCGAAAGCTTCTCGAACCCATGACTAGAATTATTACTAACAGAAAGTGACAAAGCATTGCTATTCATGGGACAAGATTTCATAGATTTATGATTTCGGAAGGAGACGAAAAGCAACTTTAGACCTTAAGTATCAAAAATTGAAAATTTGAGCGAGGTGAAAAACAAGGGTGGATCCAACACCCTCAATCTTCCGATTGGATTTGTTTGTAGGGTCATGTTGGCTTGAAGAACAACATTCATTGTGTCCCATGTCCTCATATTTACTGTATGGGCAATAAATCAAACCAATGATCCGTGCTAGGCGTTGATTTTATAGAAATGAAAACCACCACAGGCTCCCTTTTTGTGACTTGAATGGGCGTTAGGGATGTTGGGTTGTTGGACTTTGTGTGTTGTGTGGTGTTGTTGACATGTTGTGTGCAGATATTGAAAATGACCTCTTTTTCCTCAATTTCGCATATAAGTTGAAAACGCCAGGTGCAAGCCCACCATTCTTTATGACAGTCAACATGACTAAAGTCGCTTCTCCAATATCTGTAAAAAATTGATCAGTATCCCAATCTTTTTGGCCGTCTCCAATCTTTGCATTAATGTTTCCAAGCATCCCATAAATCCATGACATTTCGAGCTTGTGATGACAGCTATGCCTAGAAAATGTTGCATGACACACTCGATATTTAATTCTCCTGCAAATTCTTCTATGTGAATATGTGTGTGCCCCTACCCATTCCAGAGATTCAACTATAACTTCCTTTGACAATTGATGCGCAGGGTTTTATTTGCCCTCCGATGCGTGGATCTCTCCTCTGCGTGGTTTCTCTTCATGGATTTTCTTGCATATGGCCTGGTGCTTTGTATATTAACTTGTGTCTTGAATGGGTTGTTTGATTCATGACTTGAGCCCGAGGCTTTGAAAATTCTCCTATAACCAATCGATTGCCAAAACAAACAACATACCAGAACTTTCTAGCGTCCACCACTTCTGCGAATGATACGAATGATTGGAATCTTGATTTCGGGATTTCAGGTTTCGGGGAAGCAAAGAAGTGGTTATTTAAAACCCTTCATCCGCCAAATCCCCAAAAAAAAACTCGGCTTCACATGTAATACCATTCTTCCTATTTCTGGGAGTGTAGCACACCCCTTTCGGGTCTCCTTGTGAGTCCTTTCTCCAAGCGGTTTAACGCTTGGACAAATGGTGCATGCTTTGGTCTTCACGTGGATTTTGTCTTTGGATTCTTGTGACTTGGCATGTGTATGGAATTTGGTGGATAGCCGGGATATTTGGACGTGAAGGGAAATGAACCCAACGATGCAAGGGTTTGGCTTAAGCTATAATTTTTTTGAAACTTTTAAAATAAAATAAAATATTGATTTTAAAATTATATAAAATAATTTTAAAATAAATAATGTATGGAAAGAACAAACTTATAGTTGATTGTATAACTTGACACTTTTCTTAGTGAAGGAATTGCGGATTAGGACAAAATGGGAGATCTTGGAAAAGTTTTAAAACTTTGAGATTTTGATAGCAGAAAAGTTCGGCGAAAAAGGTGATAGGTTTGAGAGTTTTTACTGCGGCAGAAAGGTTGCGCCGAATGGAGAAAGGGATTAAGGGTGACACAATATTACGCTAGGTGACAAGGTTCTGAAACTAAGTGGCGTGACTAACATAAAATTTGGAGAAAGACATTGAGTTTAGAAATTTCCGATATTTGTTACAACAATAAACATAGGCACAAATTTTCAAAGGGAAATGGGCATAGCATTTAAACGTCTGATCAGTCAAAGTGTGATGATCTACCTCGATGATGTCACTATGTATTATAATAAATGATTTGATCACCCACACCACCTGAAATAGATTTTTGAAAGATGTTGGAAGTATGGTATCTCTCTAAATCCCAAGAAGAGCATCTTCATTGTTTTAGAAGGAAAACTATTAGGGCACATAATTTCTAAATATGGGATATTTTTCAATACGGAATGCACTAAATCTATCATGCAGATCCCATTCCCAAATGGAAAGAAATCAATCCAGTCATTTTTTGGAAAGATAAATTATGTATGAAGATTCATGTCTGAATTTTCTAAGATAATCAAACCTCTTCGACATATGATCAAGAAAGACTCACAGTCAAAATGGATGTCTATTGAGAAGGAATCTTTAGAGAAAGTTAAATTTACCATAGCATCATCCTCTGTACTACAAAGTCTGGACTACTCCAAATATTTCTTGTTGTACACATTTTCTTCGGATCATTCTCTTGTGACAATGCTCACCCAAAAGGATCATCAAGGGAATGAATTCCCCATAACATTCATGAGCACAATTCTTCAGGGCTTTGAACTAAATTAACACTAGTGGACAAGAAAGCATTCACTTTTCACAAAGCCATCAAATAGTTTATACATTACATATTAAACAACCACACCAAGGTAATTGTTCCTCATCCAGCTGTAAGATCTTTGTTTGTACAAAAAGAGTTGAGTGAAAGATGAGGAAATTGGATCATGATTTTGCATGAATATGATCTGGAATTTAAAACCAATACCATTGTCAAAGGTCAAGGCCTTTTCAAATTGGCGACTAAAGCCATGGATTCAGAAAATCAAATGGAAGAAGGCTAGCAAGAAGAACCAACATTATATGCACAACAACCTTTGTATGTACCAAAATTAGAGAATTCATTGTACAATGATCTCAAGCAATATTTACAACATGGTACTTCTCCCAAACACCTTAATACTAATCAAAATAGAGTGACCTTTTTAGAAGAAACTATGGAGGAGTTCTCCTCAGATTCCTAGAGAAACAAAATGTCGACAAAGTCCTCAAGGAACTTCATGATGGAATAGTTGGAGGAAATTTTGCAAGAGAAACTATAGCTCACAAAATTTTGAGGGTTAGATACTATTTTCCTATGGTATTTAAATATGTGCATGCTTACTCCCGAAGTTGTAATATTTTCTAGAAATCCGTTGGAAGAGAAAGAAGGTTTGTTGTTCCTCTCCAACCTGTTGTTGTTGAAGAACATTTTGAATAGTTGGGTTTAGAAATAATTGGTGAGATCAACTCTCATTCATCAGAAAAAACAAGTATATTCTCATAGCCACTAATTATTTCACATGATATATGGAAGACAAACTGTTAACTAAGGTAAATGAAGATGTAGAGATTTTTTTTTGGAACAACACATAATTACCAGGTTTGGAGTACCCACTACCCTTGTTTTTGACAATGTTGTTTGTTTCTCATCCTTGAAATTAACCAAGATTTCTTTAGAAAAATATAATCATTATGAAATATGTAACTAACTATCCCCAAGGAAATGGCCTAGCTGAGTATACCAATAAGAAACTAATATGTATCCTGAAGAGAAATGTAGTATATCAATAGAGAAATTGTCATAATGCTCTACCCAATGCTCTTTGGGAAGACAGGGCCACTCCAAAACCATCGATAGGGACCTCCCCATACTCTCTCATTTATGTAAAGGAATCCATCCTGCCCCCAAACATCTTCCTACCTTCCCTCCAACTCACACAAAAGTCAGGCGCAAGGGAATGTCTTGCCATCTAGAAACGAGTAAACACCTTGGTTAAATTAGAAGAAGATCGAGCTAGAGCCAAAAAAACATTTGATGCTCATCAGCATACCATAAAACAATGGTTTGATAAGAAATATTATAGTGAAAAGGAATTTCAAGTTGGCAACTTGGTTCTGAAATGGGACAAGCCACATGAGGATAAAGGGAAACACTATAAATTTCAACAACTATGGTTGGGTCCTTTTATGATTAAGGAAAATATTGGTCTAGGAATTTACAGATTGCAAAACCTTGAAGAGTATGTGGATATCCTCCCCATTAATGGAAAAATACTCAAAGACTACATCATCTATCCTTTAAAGGAATCTCTCCTGTATATAAATAAAAGGATTCAACCCTCCCTTCTTTTTGATCCTTCAATTTGATTTTCTTTTTGGTTTTGAGTTTTTGTTTTCTCCCTTATGCCTTTCACTTTCATGTTTTTTATTTTTTATTAAATCTCTCTCTCTCTCTCTCTCTCTCTCTGTCTCTCTCTCAATATTGTTTCTTACTTAGATTTCCAAGAACATTTGGTGTCACAAACTTTAACATTGATCATGAGAGTGGCACACTCGTACCTAGAAGCCTGAAAATTTGCATTTTACTTCTAGAAATGACTTTTCCTGTTCTCCAAATCATTATTGTGCATGGCTCAAGGTTAGATTCCATAGAGGAACATGGTTTATTAATGGATGGGTTTTTCATTCTTAAGTGGTCACAAGGATGAGATAATGGTCACACCCGAGTGTTGGCCCTTGACCAAGTTTTGAGGAATACTTGGTCATAATTGACCATTTTAGACTTCGACACCCTGTCAAAAATGGAGCACCAAGAGAAGCAGAGATCATGGGATCTCGGTCCACTTTTGGGCCCCTTTTAGGGCTTTGGGTTGATTTAATGGGAAAGGGATGTAGGCCCGTGGGTTTACCCACGCTTAGGCCCACTTTTGTAATATATAAATAGATACTTAGGCAATGTAAGGATACCTGATGGCTTAGTGCTAATAATTAGATCTGTGTGATCGGATGTGGATTGTAATTTCTCTGTGTGTGATTGTAAGAGGCTTGCTGAGCTAAGTGCAAGTGGTTATAGGAGGTTGTGAAAGGATTTGTGCTAAAGAGAAAGGAAGAAGGATCTCGCGAGCTGCACAAATCTTCTGTCATGTGCGGAGTAAGGATTGTTGAGGCTCTGTGGTGTAACTGCTTGACCAAGATAATAAAGAAGAATATTTGGTGGACGTAGCCCCATGGTGGGGGTGAACCACGTAAACTTGTGTGTGGTGATTTTTTCTTTGGTTCAATGTGTTTGTTCCTCCTTCTACTAAGTGCTTTGATATATTTAGGTAGATCTACTTATGCTTTGTGCTCTTAGATGTGTATGAATGTTAGATCTGATATGTATGAAGATGCTTAGTGACAATACACTGGATTTGGTCTATTTTACTGTTTCTAAGTGATGAAATATCTTAGATATAAGTTAATGTTGCGATGCTCTGTGCTATCTGTGAAGTATAATAAGGGTTGGATATTGATGAATGATTGATGCTAAGTGAACTGTAAGTGATATAATCACATATCTGTGTCCCAGCTAAGGTTGCAGACACCTGAGACTTGAAACCACCCCTGCCTCTACCTTGAGTGAGATTTCATCTGCTTCGCAGGTGTTGCCGAAAGGGCCGGTAGTTAGGGATTTGTTGGTGCGCTCTTGAGCATTGAACTTTGGGTCTACCCCTGTGCTAACAAATGGTTTCATTGTCGGGACCTGAAACTGTGATTGTTGGGAACTAGAGAAGAATAAGATTTGTACAAATAAAGCTTTGTGTGTAGATCTATTTCCCTAGTGCACAGTGTTGTACTTAACCTATGAAGCTTTGTGCCAAGAAAGAAAGGTCAGAGTTGAAGAAAGGAAGATTAGATTTGAAGAAGAGAAGCAAGATCTGAACGCTTCATGCTCTAAGAAAGGTAAAAGTGGAAGTTTATAAAAGAAAGAGGTAAGACCTGCAGAAAAGAGGTAAGCTCTGTAAGCTCTGTACTCTGATAAAGATAATAAAGTTCTAGATCTGAAAGCTTTGTGATCTTTCAAAGTAAGATAAGTAGAATTTTTTTGTTTCTACAATATGGATCTAGGTATTTTTGATAGATTCAGTCCTAGCTTAAAACCTAGGTCATTAATAGAAGAAAGAAAGTTTGATATGAATAGATCTGAGAAGCATAATGATAGATATGTTATATCGATGAATAGAAAGAATGCTTGGACTAACAAATGGATGTAGGATCCTAGAAATCATTTTTTGCAGACTAGCTACCATGATATTGACACGCAGTACAGAAGAAGTTGCGGATCATTTAAGAGAAAGAGAGGATTAACCCTCTGTTACAATTGTAGAAAACCGGGACATCTAGCTAAGGAATTCTCTGGTAGAGGACCTAGTTGTCTTTGTTGCAAAGCTCTGGATCATGAAGTATTGGATTTCCCTAGAATGATTGCTAAGTTTGAAAGAATGAATCTACATGAAGAAAACCCTAGGACAACCCCAGAAATAACAGAACCTCAGAAGGAATCTGAGAAAGTATTGACATAGATGAAAGAAACACCGAGGGAACATAAAGATGTTTGATTACCAGAGATCTTCAAAGAAAAGGAACAAGTCGAAGTAAGACTAGGGGACTTCAACATTGACTGTATTCTTGATGAAGAAACATAAGTGAACATTATGCCAGAAAGAACCTGGAAAGTGATAGGGAAGCCTGTCATGATTCCTTCACTGGGAGGAATAGGACTACTCAGAGGAAAACTAGTGATGTTATGTGGAAAACTCGCTCAGATACCTATGACAGTCAATGGAACTTCGTCTGAAGAAGATTTTTATATTATTAAATTTATTGAGGACAGTGCCCTGTTCACTATGTTACTTGGAAAACCTTGGATTGACAGACGGAAGAAATAAGAATAATTTTTGGAACTGAAGAAACAAAAATTAAAAGATTTTATGACTAAGAAGATTGCATAGTTGATTGAAGAACAGAAGAACAGATCGAATCTCCTTGACACTAGAGACCCCAATGTCAAAGCTGAAAGAATGTCACAAGACTCACAGAAGACTGAAGCACCTATCCCAGAGAAAGAAAAATTATTACCACGGAGAGAATCTCAACAGCACGCACTGACTATGCTAAAAGAAGATAGGAATCAGAACGGAAAAAGACAGACCGAGTTGAAGATTACTGTGAAGAAGAATAGAAAGTTAAGTAAGAAGAGGGTGAAGATCGAAAAGTTACAGGAGATTCCAGATGGACCATCGCATAAAGAAAAATCGTAGAATGGGAGCTTCACCAAGATATAAGAACAACGACCTATGGCACTTTGCCATGGCAAAGAAATATAACCATTGGAGGTCGATATATGCATTCAACCTCCTCCCCGAACGGACAGAAAATAATTGATGGCTCATCACCAGACTATTAGACCACACCATAATCGATAGAACCAAAGTTAAGGAAGCCTCATATCTGTTGCAAACAATCCATTACAAAGTTACTTACTTAATCCATCGCGCCATGCACGAAACACACTTTTTCTAAATCGTGAATTTGATCCCGCAGATTACCTAAATTCTGAACAGTGATTACTTTGCCCTTGCTACAGTGCCTATGTTACTGTGAGAACCCAAGCTGTTGATCCTGATCATATATGTCCGACGAATTTAGTGCAACTGAAGAATCTATAAGAGAGGTACTCGCTAGCCTCAGAGCCAAAAGAGTCATGTCGGAACGAGGATTGTCTACAGGTTTACAGGCATCATTGATGAGAGGAGTGAAAGCCTCCCCGTTGACCGCTCAGGCAGGAACATCCCAAGCCGACGTAGAAATAAGATCCAAACATAAGGACGATATGGCCAACACGAAGTTGGTTCCATCTATCCTACCTTCTTACATACCACCTCTGAGCGGTGCGATCAACAGAGATAGTGTGCCTAGAGACTTTGAGTACACTCTAGTCATGGCGTACCTACCGAAAGGGGTACGCGTAGTCTACGCAAATCACGAAAAGATTGCAGCGTTGAAGTTTAGTGACTTCAACCTGGGGGATCGAAAAGTTTACGGCACATTGGCCCCATACAAGTACCTAACCAGAACCAAGGGAAAGAATTCAAAGATCATCCCTCAGCAATGGACAATGAACCTCACGTAGTCTACTCTGCTCAACGTTATGAAGATACTGCACTTTGACAAACACCAAGAGGTGAATGCTTGCATGAAGCTGCTACGGGCAAGTTACCATAGAGGATACTTATGGTTGAACCATCGCATAATAGTTGATCTAGTGTTGATCAACTGGATCATCGGGCTTAGCATGCAGGGCCCTGATCCCCATGATTACTATCTTGGAAAGACTGTGGATCGCGCTCTTGCTCAGAAGATTAAAGAAGCCTATGGTGATGTTGAAAAAGGCACGTGAGGCTACAAGGTAGCTTCTATTGAAAGTGGTGTAGTGTGCCTCGCCTGTCAACTGATCGTAGGGAAGTTGGTACGCAAGAATTGACCCACGCAAGTATCCGGCTTTGTAGTCGACCTCGCAGGAAAGTGCACAGAGGGACTACAGATGAAATGGGTGAAGTACCTGGTGAAGCAACTAGAGATTGATTATAGAGAAGCCTAGGATCAGGGGCATGAATTTCACTTTAGCTGGCTCCTGATACTTATAGCTTTCGTTGCATGGGAGCTACAGGAAGGTGCAACCTTCCCCGACATTGACCCCTTTGAACCACTGGCTGCGAAGTTCAGTACCCTGTGGTACTCGAATGACATGAACAAGTAGTGGAAATCCAATGTCACATTTCATACCTACTACACCCAGTTGAAGCTCACCATCCAGTCCAAGCCTCGCATGACCCCGAATACTTTACACAGGTTTCAACCTTTGATAAAGTTCAGTGTAGACCGCCATTTTATATATCTAACAGCACGCACTGATGAGAACAAGGAACAACTTCAATCTTATTACAAGCTGACAGAGTAAGACTTGGAGGAAATTACCAAGGAATGGTCGGTGGACCTCCTTATTCCCACAGACCATGCAAAAGTATCCGACATTGACAGCCCAAAAGTTGTGCAGAATACACCTAGCCATAATAAGACAAAGAAAACAAAACAGACAAAGAAGGATGAGGATATCCAGGATGTAGACAGCAGATCTATAAGAATCACATATGTTACACCAGAGAAAGGAGGTAATGGTGAAGACTTAGAGGAAGTTGAACAGTGGCCCGAAGATGAAGTAAAAATCATAAATAAAAGGAAGGGTTCACCTCCAGAATCTTCCTCTTGAAAGAAATCAAAAGCACCCATGACTAAGCTAAATACTATGCTCACTCCATATGACTTCAATTTTCTCCTCGCAACTATNTTTCCAATCTAGCCGCACCTCTGTGCCCCTGCCAAAAGGAACAACAGAAGAAGGAAATGAACCAGTTCAACTCTACCAGATTGCTAGCATGGTCAAAGTATGCCTTCATAAGGCATAGGAAGAAACGGTGCAGGCCACCCAAGCCTTAAAGCAAGCACAAGAGGAAATTATCGAGCAACGTCGAGCTGTGAAGCAAGAGAAGGACACTCTCTAAGTGAAATTTGAAGAAGACAGAGTGAAGATTCAAAAAGAGAAAGAGAAGCTACTTGCGAAGAAGATTGGGATTGAAGAAGAAGTCAACAAATCATTTCTCTCTATGACTGGCTTAGAACATAAGGCAGAGGACCCCATAGAATTCCAAGTGATGATGCTTGCTGAAGTTATTCAACAACTTCAACAAAGAGTCATGGACTTAGAGATTTAGACCATACCACAGACCCCACAAGAAGTGCGCGACCAGTGAGAAATAACTGCCCAGAGCATGGTAGAAAGGATTAAAGCACTCTCTGAGGAATGCAAACAATTAAGTAGTAGAAGTGTGCAGATCTATGAGAACCTAACCAAGAACCCAAAATTTCATAAATTGGAGTCGCAGCTCCAAGAGGCGAAGTATGAAGCCGAAAGGCTACTGGTGTAGTTGAAGGCCCTATCACCCGTAGAGAGAATGAAGAGGTTTCCAGAGAAACGCACAACCCAACAGTTGATTCACATGCTTCATATTAAAGTAATGGAAGTCTCTCAATGACTTCAACCAATGCAAGAAAAAGCATGCCAACTGTTCATTGAAGTTGAAAGCCAAGGAATAGAACTTGAATAGGTTGTGAATACAGTAGAACAATGCCTAGAAGGGCCGGTGAATGAGGCACTCATCCAGGAGTTCGCCGAGCAAGAGGTAGTAGCAACGTGGAAGGTCGAAGTAGCTCGAGTCAAGCTCGAGGAATTTGAAGCAGAATTGGTCAAACCTGAGTGACTCGAGATGAGTCACAGGTGAGTGTTGGGGGCCTGTTGGCCCTTGACCAAGTTTTGAGGAATACTTGGTCATAATTGACCATTTTGGACTTTGACACCCTGTCAAATATGGAGCACCAGGAGAAGCAGAGATCACGGGATCTCGGTCCCCTTTTGGGCCCATTTTAGGGTTTTGGGTTGATGTAATGGGAAAGGGATGTCGGCCCATGGGTTTACCCACGTTTAGGCCCACTTTTGTAATATATAAATAGATACTTAGGCAATGTAAGGATGACTGATGGCTTAGTGCTAATAATTAGATCTGTGTGATCGGATGTGGATTGTAATTTCTCTGTGCGTGATTGTAAGAGGCTTGTAGAGCTAAGTGCAAGTGGTTATAGGAGGTTGTGAAAGGCTTTGCGTTGAAGGGCAAGCAAGAAGGATCTATTGAGCTGCACAGATCTTTTGTCCTGTGTGGAGTAAGGATTGTTGAGGCTATGTGATGTAACTGCTTGACCAAGATAATAAAGAAGAAGAGTTGGTGGACGTAGCCCCAGGGTGGGGGTGAACCATGTAAATCTGTGTGTGATGTTTTGTGCTTTTGTTCAATGTGTTTATTCCTTGTTCTACTAAGTGATTTGATATATTTAGGTAGATCTACTTATTCTTTGTTCTCTTAGATGTGTATGAATGTTATATCTAATATGTATGAAGATGCTTAGTGCCAATACACTGGATCTGATTTATTTTACTGTTGCTAAGTGATGAAATATATTAGATCTAAGTTAATGTTGCGATGCTTTGCACTATCTGCGAAGTATAATAAGGGTTGGATATTGATGAATGATTGATGCTAAGTGCATTGTAAGTGATATAATCACAGATCTGTGTCCCAGCTAAGGTTGCAGACACCTGAGTCTTGCAACCACCCCTGCCTCTACCTCGGGTGAGACTTCATCTGCTTCCCAGGTGTTTCCGAAAGGGTCGGTAGTTAGGGATTTGTTGGTGCACTCTTGAGCATTGAACCCTGGGTCTACCCCTATGCCAACACCGAGAGTAGGATCTAAGTTTCAAAAAAAATGAACAATCTGAGGAAAAATTATGAGAGGCACCTAAAGCACCCAGGAAGACTCTGCAAGAAGGTAGCTCATCCATAATTAGGCTGGCATATCTCACTTTCATAGGTTTCATCTTGCATACCTTTAAAGGAAAATTAGAATCCCCTCATCCACCTCCCTCTATAAATCAAGATAAAATTATTTTACAAAGTTAAAGGCTTGGGGAAAGACATTATAGTTCATGTGGGACATGCAATTATCTCTATTGGGGCTATGGACACTCATTAGTGTTGAAATAATGTAACTGCAAAGAGTATTCTTATTATTATTTGATATATTATTCATTGGATCAATCCCCACTGTGGATTGATCATGTCAGCTATAGTAATAGGACCAAATCCCCTTTTGTGGATTGGTCAAATGATAATTATAATAGGAAGAATAAGAAGTCAGCCCCAGCAGATATTAAAGAGGCCCTAGAAAATATTAAAGGTGGTTATAACCACCCAGGTTGAGAAGTCGGACCTGCTAGTGAAGAGACACTTCACACGTGCCAGTCTAATATAAATAAGAAGGCTAGATCCTCACTTAGACACACAACTCACTTGCTCATTCAAGAGACAAGTTTTGGATCTACTGTTAAAGAAGAAGGAGAGAGAGTGGTGCATATCTGGGAGAGGATCTTCTACATTAGTTTAAGAGATCTCTTGGCATTGTATTGGCTATCTATATTAAGGAAGTTTTGTTGGGTTTTCTTCCCCTAGAGGGTTTCACAGAATAAATGTTGTGTCTCTTGTGATTGTGTATTTCTCATTGATCTTGGATTATGCTATTATTATCTAATGAAATGCAAAGAACTATAATAATGGCTTAAACATTAAAATGGTATCAGAGCCAAGCTAAAGGAAGCATCTTTCACAAGAGTGAAAAATGTCACTGTTGTCGTACATGAAAATTAGGGATTTTGATGGTGAAGCTTTTCATCCCCAAAATCATCTAGAAAAGTGCGCCCTCTCCTAAGGATCACTTTGGCACTCTCAGCACACCTTTTTACTGGCTGGATCTCCCGGAAAGTGAAACCCTAGTTTCACAAAGTACCAGAAGTACCAGAGGTACCAGAAAACCAGAAGCACCAGTCTAGAATTCCGCAGATCAAATTTGGAGGAGAAAAAGTTGGATTTTCTCAGATCCAAACACACCAGGCTACTTGCCTCATCCAAACACACCTCCTGGTAAGTTCAAATTTTGATTTTGAGCACTTTCATTTTTTGGTCATTTTCCTAGCCCCAGGTAAAGATGTTTGCAAGCGTTAAGCTTTTTGACAAGCTAGAAGGAGTGGAAAACTTTTGTGCCTGGAAGTATAGGATTGGCCTCATTCTTGAAGAGAATGACCTAGCAAGATTCATCAAAGAAGAATTACCGGAACCCGTCGATGCTGCAGAAAAGGCAAAGCATCAAAAGGACACAATCAGGGCCAAAAGAATCATTGTAGATTCAATCAAAGACCACCTAATTCTTTATGTGTCATCTAAGAAGACTTCGAAAGAAATGTTTGATTCCTTGAATATACTATATGAAGGAAAGAACATAAATCGAAATATGAATCTAAGAACTCAACTGAAGAATACAAGGATGCAAAAAGGAGAAATGATTCAGGAATACTTCTCCAAAATCTCAGAATTCAAAGAACAACTAGAAGCTATTGGAGATACCATAGACGAAGACGAACTCATAATGACGGCCCTAAATGGTCTCAAAGTACCTTGGGATGCATTCATCCAAATGATATGTTCCAGAACGAAGAAAATGAAGTTTGATAGACTATGGGAAGAATGCATCCAAGAAGAAACAAGAGTAGTGAATCGTGAAGCATTACTAGCAAGAGATGATGATCAATCCCTAGCTACTCACACCAAAGGAGGAAGGAAGAAACCCTACTTCCAAAAGGAGACTCATAAAGAGCCTCAACAGTCAAACAAATTCAATCATAAAGAAACTCATCCAAGGAGATTTCAGAAGAAAGGACAACGAAAGGAAAGGGACTACTCATTTGTACAATGTTATCATTGTGACAAGATGGGACACATTGTGAAGTTTTGTGTAGCCAGACGAGAAGAATACAAAAGAAAACACAAGAGGCTCCATGCCCATGTAGTCGAAGATGAAGAGCCACCCGCAAAGATGATAAGAGAGCAGATCAAAGACCATGTCTTGATCTCGGCCCTCTCAAGATCTGTAACACCCAAAGAGGACACTTGGCTCATTGATAGTGGTGCATCCAAGCACATGATGGGACAAAGAAACATTCTCTCTTGTATCTCAGAAAATAAGTTTTCTCAGAAAGTGACACTTGGAGGTGATTACCAATATCCCATCAAGGGAGTGGGAGAATCAAACCATACGCTAAATTCAGGGAATTCA
>JASDQU010010063.1:124144-146795 GCA_032191745.1 Picea mariana | reverse complement strand
AAAGCTTCCTGCAATCAAGACAATACTATGCATGCATGCTACTGATCTACTAGGGGGTTAGAGATAAAACATGAATCAAATAACATAGATGAGACTCATGTATTCGGGACGGGAAAAGTATCTTTTTCATTAACTTCAATATGAACCAACTTACAATGATTTCTGAGGCCGGTCATCGTTCCACGATCCTGATCCTGGGCTCTTCCTCTTATTTTTGTCCTCCAACTGCTGCTGCATGAATTTCTCCTAAATCTTGAGGCAAGGCTAAAGGGTTGGGACAAAACTAGCTTGGCAATTTGGCAGAGTTCCTTTGCTATGATTTTTCCTCCTTGAATAGTACCCCTACCCCTCCTTTTATAGGCTAGAAGGAGCTAGGGTTTTTGGCGAACTCTCAACCATGCATGGCTCGGAGTTCCAGTTAACTGACAAAAAGCCCCGTGTCCCGGCGGAAACTTTCCTGATTTTTTGCTTTGTTAGGTACCCGCGGGCTGTTTTGGGTTAGCCCGCGGATGCCCGTGTGCAGTATAAGGACAGCAAGCGGTTGCCCGCGCCCAGTGAGAATTTAGGGCGCGGGTTGCTTGTTTTAAGTGGTTTTTTGAGGAATTGTTCAGCATGACTTTGGCTAGGAAGAGGCATGAGTAGGCCTGATGCCAGGTAAGCAAGGATAGTGCAATTTAGGGTTATAACAATTGGGATTTACCCTTTTATGTTCTTTCTGGTTGTAAGCTTCTTCATTGTCACTATCATTTTCTTTGGGATAAGGACATTTGGAAGAAGAGTGTTCGATTCTACCACATTTGAAGCATTTGAAAGGTAATTTCCATTTGTATTTGCCAGATCATTTCTTAAGTTTCTTAATCAATTTTGTTTCTTCCTCATCAGATTTTTCTGAGTTGCTTTCATTCGAAATATTTTCATAGTTTTTAGTTCCTTTTGAGACTTTGAAAGTTTTTTCACCTTTCCAAGGTTTTTCTTGTCTTGTTCTCATTTCATAGGTTGTGATAATCCCATGTAGTTCATCCATTGTGAGTTTGTCAAGATTATCTCAATATTCCAAGGTAGATACTTTGGGATCATATCTCATTAGGAGTGATCCTAGTACCTTTCAGACTACTAGTTTTTCATCTAATTCTTCTCCTAGTCTTCTAATTGTGTTGACAATTTCATCTACTCTTAGAAGATACTCTGCAATGTTTTCTTCTTCTTTCATCTTCAAGATTTCAAACTGTACTATGTACATTTGAAGCTTTTATTTCTTGACTTTGGCATCTCCTTCATAGATGATTTGTATTTTGTCCCAAATCTCTTTTTATGATTTAAAATTCATGACTTTGACAAATACATTATTTGTTAATCCACCCAGAATTGCATTTACAACTCTTGAATTATCGTTGCAAAATTTATTTGCAGTTGTGTCTAAAGGAGGAGTTTCTAGTACATCATAACCCTTTATTACAAATAGCTAGACATCACATCCCAGTTCCATTATGTAACTTCGCATTCTTATACTCCAGAATTCATAGTTATATCCTTTGAATAATGGAGCTTTGTTTGAGGACATCTCTTCTTGTCGATCCATTGTGGTTTTTTAGAATCTTCCTTCCAGTGATTAGAGTGTGATGAAGGAATCTTCTATGATACCAATTGTTGGAATATTGTTTGATACTGAGAGGGGGGGTGAATCAATATTGTACTTTTTCCACAATTTAAAACCACTTCATTATTAATTTTATCAAATCAAAACAAATGATCAATAGAAAGGTACGGTACACTGAATTTTAACATGGAAAACCCAAAAGAAACAAATTTTCTTCTTATTTTTAATAAAGATTACATTTCATTTATGAGCTTCAACTCAAAGGAAACACCAATTCCCTATTTTACTAGCACCAACTAGAAGGAGGCTACAACCCCTCTAGATTTTACCAGCACCGACTGGAAGGAAGAACAAACTCCCTAGTTTCTTCAGTTCTAACTGAAAAGATGTTGCAACACCTTGATTTATCAGCTTCAAATGGAAGGAGGATACAACCTCTTTTGCAAGATATTGATTATTTGGGTTGGTTTTCATTGATGTCAACCCTTGAAGAAAGTCTGGTAGAGAATTCTAGTAGCACAAAGGATTGGGTAATCGACCCAAGTTTGTTTGATGTATAATGGCATGAGTTTTAACATATTTGATGGTAAGACTATTCTGGATGGATGGTACATGTAATGCCATTTCCGGTGGTATGTGGAATTCCACATAACTCCTCACGGTTAGAGATTTATGGCCATGCGAAGTTGGAGAACCCTCATGAGTCATCTAGAAGCCCCAAAAGGTCAAAGTAGTCAAAGTGGTTGCAAAGAAGAAATTATTTAAATAATAAAGTGAAGTGATGAATGTACTATAAGTCAAAGTGGATACAAAATAGATTATTTAAATAATAAATTTAATGGAGTAAAGAAGGCTGAAATTCAAGGGAGGATAAATTATTTTGATGATGCTTTCTAACGTATGTTATTTACAGGTCATCTCACCATTTTCGCAATAAAAAAATTTCTAGAATGAATCCGACCATGAAATTGGGAGGTCGTTGCAGAAACATATCCAAGTAACTGTGATAAACATTTCAGCTTGTGTTTCATTGTATTTTTGGAGTTACACTCCATCGAAAATAGGGTTTGTGGCTAGCCTTGAAACTAGTCTAAAACAAGTGTTTCGGGTAAAAATGCCATAAATTCTTCATAACATATCCAAATTAAGTAAGAACAAATGTATTGATTAGAATATAGTCTGTAGTATTCTTTGTACCATTTTCAGATCCGTACAACAAATATTTTGTGTGGGGAACTCTCTACAAGTTCTCTCTCTAGAATAAGCCAGAATTCAAAAAGGTATGCCAGTTTTTCTATAACTCCTTTTCTGAGAGGTTCCAAGTAGTGAAACTTGGAGGAATTACATAAAAGACACTAAAGAAAATTGTGTACTATTTTCAAATCTTTATTCATTACAGGTACATAGTTATGATTATTTCAAGTTAGGGTTGTTGACTAATCCAAAATTAGTCATGTGAGACTAAAGTAAAGTTTGATGAAAATGATAGTCTCTTGTTGTTAAAGTTAAGGAAGGTTTGCAGGTATGTGATCATATACACCGGGTCTATTATAGAGTTACAAATCATATTTCGATGATGGAATTGATGATGGATTTTGGTTGAGGTACATGTTGCGTACATGGTCGAGACAAGTAGTTGATGAGTTGGCACATACATGAGGTGTATAGTTGATGATGTTGGTACATATTTATGAGTCATATTTCATGTGCATTTAATGCATGATTGGTACATATTTGGTGCATGGTTGATGCACTTAGTTGATGAGTTGGCACATACATGAGGTGTATAGTTGATGATGTTCGTACATCTTGATGAGTCATAGTCTATGTGTATTTGATACATAATTGGTACATATTTGGTGCATGATTGATGCACTCATTGATGGTACGGGTTGGGTTATAGGTTGGTGCATGGTTGATGCACTTGTTTATGGTACATGTTGATTGCAGGTTGTTTGGACAGGTTATTGTGACAACTTATTTGTACAGGTTTGGTGCATGGTTGATTCATTTTTTTATGGTACAGGTTGAGGTATAGGTTTATGTATGGTACATGTTGGCACAGGTTATTGGTATAGGTTGTTATAGGTTGATTGGTACATGTTTACAGTAGTATATCTCACAATGATAGTGTGATAGTGGTTTCATAATTATACTTATATTTCAGGGTGGTTGGATGGGGAAAGTACAGGTGGTTGTAGCCACTTTATGGTTGTAGTTGGAGAACATAAGGGTTTTTAACCTCCTTCTGGTTGTAGCCAGAGAATTGGGGAGTTGGATCTTCCCTCAGGTTGTAGCCTGAGAAACTAGGGGGTTGGAGCCTCCTTCCAGTTGTAGCTAGAAAATAAAGGAAGTTGGTGATCCAGATTTTATGAGAAGAACGAAATGAATACAGATTATTAAAAGAATCTTAACACAAAATAATAGAGATACAGTAAAACCGCTTTTCTATTTAATAAGGAAATAAGATGAAACTGTAAAAGGCAATGAAAAACAAGCTTGTGGGAATGGTGGCGGCTTATCTCTGAGAAGAGATGTGATGGTTGTGCTCATTTGCAAGAAGATGGTTACAATGAGGCTCTGAAGGCCTTTTACAATAAATAGGAATTTCAAAACCCTAGACATCCAAAAACCTAACCCTAGGAGATGAAGTGCCCAAACTCATGTGGGCCTCATTTGGGTAAGTTAGTACATCAACTTCTCGGGGTCATAACTTCTGCATATGATCTTCGTTTTAGGCACACGATAGGTCGTTGGAAAGGTCTAACCGAGAAGAAAATTTTTTTACTAGCCCAAGGTAGTGCCTCTGGTAGTCCCTTGGGCCCCAAATCCCCAAAAACGTCGTTTAGGGCCTCAAAATGGCCCCAGAATTTTGGAACCTGAAAAACTGTCAAAAAACTGCCAAGGTGGAAAACTATTTTCCGAGCCAATGGAATAGGTGGGTGGCCACCAATATCCACCTGGATCAATCCTCCCTCCTTAGGAAGCAATGGTATCCATTACTTTGAGTTCCCCCATCAGATGAGGAAATTTCTACTGAATTTAGGAAATTTATGCTGAATTTGGCCCTAGGTGAGCCACTTGCCTTGGTGCAGGAGCTACCCTGTTTTGACGAATCGATAAAGTTGGATCCTTTGTTGTTGAGTGCCCTTGATCTGTGTGTCCACAATATGATCATTGGATGCCTGTTGCATACAGTTAGGTTTGATATCTCTTGGTGTCAACTGCTTTGCTATCTCTAAGGTGTCCAATAATGGTGGGAAATATCGTTGAAGGAGAGCCACGTTGAAGACTAGATGTGGACCAAAGAAGAGGGGTCTGTTGAGCTTAGAATAATTTTCACTCATAGACTTGTTTATTTTGTACATCCCATAACATAGTGAGTGAATCTTTCGATGGGGCCCTGTATGGTGTTCTTTCTGCAAATGCAACCAAACTTTGTTGTCCACCTGAAAATTATGTGGCACTCGATGTTGATCATGGTTCTTCTTGTACTTGGAATTAGACTTTTGTAGAATATCATGAACCTGTTGGTGGATGTGTTGGATCCGCTCAATGAACCAAGTTGCTTTGTCCACTTCTGGTGGAGTAGGGGACGAGTCGACCGAGGTGGTCACCAGGGGTAGTGCAACATCCATGGGGCCCAATGGTTGGAATCCCAACCTCACCTGAAAGGGGTTGTGTCCAGTTGAGATATGCAGGGGTCAGTTGTAGCTATGTTGGACATAGGGAAGACTCTCATCCCATGTGGGGGGTTGTTTTGAATTGTACACATGCAGGATATGTACGACCATCTGATTGACGGCCTCAGTTTCGCCATTTGTCTGGGGGTGGAAGGGAATGGATTTGGTGAGCTTTGTATCCAGCAGTGACTAGAGGCTCGACCAGAATGAGCTGAGGAACCAACTGTAACAGTATGAGATAATGTTTTTTGGGATCCCAGAATGTACCCATACTCATTCAAAGAAGATCTTGGCAGTGGCTTCTGCTGTGATGTTCTTCTTGCAGGCGGCTAGAATCGACATCTTGGAAAATCCATCAACAACCATAAAAACACAATCATTTCACCTATTGTTGGACGGGAGGACCAACATGTAGTCCATTGATATGGATTCCCACGACCTGTTAGGAGTAGGAAGAGGGGTGTACAAGCCTTGTTTCTTAGTGGTCAATTTGGCAATAGCACAGGCGGTGCAGGACCTGATATACTTGCGACATCTTGTCGAAGTTTCGGCCAGTAGAAATGTGTTTGTAGCACTTCCATTGTCTTTTCGACACCAAAGTTTCCTACCACCTGACTGTAGTGAGCTTCCCAAATCATATTCACATGCTCGCTTGATAGAATGCAGAGATGGCCCAGACGACACAGCAACCCATCCTGAAGATGGAAATTTGTGACCATTGAGTTGGTGTCCAACATTTGGTAGGTGGTGGAGAAGTCAGGGTCTATCTCGTAGAGGTGGGGCCATCCGGAGGTCTCGTGGTCGCAATATTCTAGCACCGTGGTGAGTTTTAGACAAATGAGAGGGGGGATGAATCAGTTGCTATTGTGCTTAAACAATTATGCCCAATTTGAACTCTTTACAGAACACTCAATGACGATAACAATAAAGAAGGGAAGTAAGAAATAGAATATTCAACATTGATCACACACATGAAATATACAGAGACAGATATTTCCTGAGGAAACCCATAAAGGGAAAAACCTCTTCTTATTGATATGATAAGTAATCTTTATTTTTTGTACATTATCATTCTTATGAGATCCAACTCTTCTTGAGGCTACAACCTTATTTTAAAAGCGAAAACTTGATGAGAGCACCAACTCTCTGGTTTCTCTAGCACCCACTAGAAGGAAGCACCAACTCCCTAAGTGTTCCAGCACCAACTAGATGGAAGCACCAACTTCCAGTCACACAGGCACCAACCTGTATAATAGAGAACAATAGCTCTCCCTTGCACCACCCTGCCACCCTAGTTTTTTTGGATGCAAGCATATGGAAGCTATAACTTCCTATGTTCAAGAACCCACTTGAACCTCTAAGGACACTAGTCCTCCCTAACACCTCCCTACCACCCTGAAATATAAATATTTTATTTTCTTGAATTTATCACAGTGATACAGTATTTATCTATGGCTTACCAGTCTCATCATTGTTCTACTACATTGCTCTACTCTGCCTGCATCAATGTATCTCTACTCGCATCACATGCGCTTTCTATTCTTCTGCATTTTATGCTATGTGCACCATCTCTCCTCTATGAACTATGCCTCTGCATGCTCTTCACTACGTCACTATTTTTCCCTACAGGTTGTTCACTGTGTCTCTTCCTCACAACTGCATAGCTAACCAATAGAGTCACCTCACTTCTCTATTTTTCATCTCTTTCTCATGTCGAGTCCTCTTCCTGATCATCATGGAAACTCATCATCCTCTCTAGTGGTTTAAACCATGTGTTCATCATCAATGAGCGTTATGTTGAGATTCCTTAGATTTTCTAGTAGTCGAAACTCTTTGTCTTCTCTGTCAGTTGCAACCAGTCAATTATGGCTTATTTGGCTTCTAAGCCCCTTCCTTCACGTGATCACTAGTAGTGACCAAATGTCTAGGCTTAATGATCGCTTGAGCACTTATCAATTCAACGACCACGATTCATTCTCTTGAAATGGACGACTATCGTAACTTTGGCACTTTTCCCTTCGAAACTTTTGGGTTTCAAACATTTTGAAACTTCCAAATCAGAATTTCTGAACAGATCGGACGGTTCACATTAGATCTCAGAACCAAATCAATGGTTAGCGTTAATCCTTACAGTCATCCTTCATTGTTTAATCCAACGGCCAAGACTTAATAAAACAATGATATGTATGGCCACCTTTTACTCCACGACTTTGTCTATTATTCTTATGCAATCTTTCCACTATATTTTGATCAATGGTTGATAGTACAAATGACATCAGATCAACAGTCGAGATATCCTTCAAGTCTTTGAACTTCGGACATTTCGAGTCTCAAACCTTTCTTTCCTCCGTAATTCAATATTTTGGAGCTGACAAGCCTCTGACATGTGTCCCTCTCGGATTAACGGTCGAGATCTCCTCGAGCCTCCAGACTTCAGAGATTTCAAATCTCAACCCCTTCTTTCCTCTGAAGTGATCACCTTCTTATTCAGTCATCATATGGTGGAGGCCTCTTGCTGTCGGTTAAAGTTTTCACTTACACTATCCTTCCATTGTAGTAGATTGATAGATGAGACTACTCCCGAAGTGATCTACAGATCAGACATCTCGTGTTCACTTCGGGTATTTGGCATTCAAGAATTCGGGTCTTTGGGTGAGTACTGGTGGTAAAACTCCCAAAGAAAAAATCCCAGAGTGACATAACTCTTGCATCACTCGATGACATGTCACGAGCCGAGCAGCTACCACATGTCACTCAGATTCATGATTTACATGTACCTGAAATGTTAATTTCAACTTGACACTTATGGTTCTCTAATTATGCCATGTGTCCTTAGTGACGTATACTGCTGACATTGAAATCTGACGTGGTCTGCTGACCAACAACCCTGATACAACAGTCCTCATTTGTCTTCCAAATCCGACGGTCCTTATTCATTTCGGATTTATGGGCTTCGGGTATTTCATATTTCAAACATTTCGGAGCGTAACCTCCTCGCGACTTTAAACCTGAATAAAATGCTATTCGTCGATAAGGATCTTAGATCGACGGCTTTATCTATCAATGTTGCGGATCTGCTAGATTTTCCTATCCTTCCACTTGAAAGTGATCCGGCTGACAGGATTTCGCATAATCGAATTCTCAAATGTTTTTCTCACTTATCCTATCCTTCCACTCAAAAATGATCCAACGATTGTGAAGTTTCTTAAAACAGATCCACGATCAAGAATGATTGCGCAACCACAATCTGCGAGTGTTTTAAATCGTCACCAACTCCGCAATGGGAAGATGTGTGCTATTGGTGAGTTAACCACAATCATTGATCTTTGAAGCTATAAGATTGGATGGTCATGACTAATTGTGGGATGGGAACAAGCACGATGTTTAATTCTCCTTTCAATCTCCACAATTCATCCCTGTCGTAGATTTGGAAATTGTGCATCCAACGGTCATGATTTAATATGACTTAAACACATTGTTTGTTGGATCAACTACAATCATAGATATTCAAATCTATGATATTTGACAATCTAGATGGATTGCGATATTGTAACTGGCGAGTAGTTTAATTCAGCTTTCTTTCCCCGAAATGCATCCCTGTCATTGATCTGCCTTGTAGATCCGATGATCTCGATTTGATATGAGTTTTATCGCATCATCTCTTCTGAGCTTTTGATCTTCATTCGTCAACTCTCCTGAGCTTTAATATCCATTCGCTTCCTTCTGCTTCGCCTTCTATTATTTCCATCAATGATAAGCACACTCCCTCCTACCAAATCTTCCAACAATCTCCCCCTTTGGCATTGATGGCAACCCTCAAAGGTTGCGCTAGACTTCTTGGACCTCCAACTATAGCATCCAGACCATTCCTTTTCTCCCCCTTTGACATCAATGTCAAAGAAAACATGCCCCCCTTGAGTTGTTGCAGTACTTTGCGGAGGTATCAGATATTCAACCAACACATACTCCCCCTAACAGGATGGACTCTCTTATGTGAGAGTAGGGATGACACCCAGCTTCTGACTAAGATATTCAAAAGGTGTCTTGGCTACAGTTTTAATAAAGATGTCTGCAATTTGTTCTGTGGAAGGAATATAATTCAGCTGAACAACTCTATTTGTAACCTTCTCTTTGAGAGAATGATACTTTATTGGGATATGTTTCGTCTTTGAATGGAGAATGGGATTCTTCGAGACACTAATGGCATTGGTGTTATCACAGTGAAGTGGAATTGGATCAGTATAAGTTACCTTCAAATCTGCAATAGTTTGTAACATCCATAAAATATGAGTGCAGCAAGTAGCAATAGCAATTCACTCTGGCTCTATAGTTGATAATGAGATATATCCCTACTTTTTAATAATCCATGCTACTAACGAATCACCTAAGAAGAATGCACCTCCACTGGTGCTCTTTCTCTCATCCAAACAGTTTTCCCAATCAGCATTTGAATATGCAGTTAATTGTAACTTCTGATTTCTAGGATACCAAAGACCATAAGTCATTGTACCCTTCAAATATTTGATTATCCTCTTAACAACTGCTAAATGACTTTGTTTAGGGGCATCCTGATAATGACCTACCATTCCAACAGCCTACATTATATCAGGACGGGATGTTGTGATGTACAAAAGACTGCCTATCATTGATCGATATGTTCTTTGATCAACATCGGGTGAAATATCATCTTTATTGAGATTGCAACCAACCACCATAGGTGTACTGACAGGAGAGGAATCTTCCATCTGAAACCTCTTTAACATCTCTTTCAAATATTGTTCTTGAGATATAAATATCCCTGCAGAACTATGATTGATTCATAAACCAAGAAAATATGGCAGTTCTCCTATCATGGACATCTCAAACTCAGTCTGCATTGAATTAGAAAATCACTAAACTAAAAGGTCATTAGTGCATCCAAAGATAATGTCATCTACATAAACCACAACAACTAATAAATCAACACCTTCAGATTTTATATATAGATTACTGTCAACAATACCTTCCTTGAACCCTTTGTCCCGTAGAAATTTGTCCAGTCTATGATACCAAGCTCATGATGCCTGTTTCAATCCATATAATGTCTTTTTCAACTTATAGACATAGTTAGGATTATCTGTCAGTGAGAATCCTTCAGGTTGCTCCATGTATACTTCTTCTTCTAGGTCTCCATTAAGAAAAGATAACTTAACATCCATCTGATATACTTTAAAGTTCTTATGACATGCATAGGATAAAACCATTATGATGGCTTCCATTCTTACCACTGGTGCAAAAGTTTCATCAAAATCTTATCCTTCAACTTGTGCATACCCCTTATAGACCAATCTGGATTTATTCATAACAATTTTTCCTTGTTCATTTATTTTATTCTTAAACACTCATTTGGAGCCAATTACATTCTTATCTGCAGGTATAGGAACAAGCTCCCAAGTATTGTTCTTCTTAATCTGATCTAGTTCCTCATTCATTGATTTTAACCAATTTCCATCTTCACTGGCTTCATTGAAGTTCTTGGGTTCCACCATGGATATGAAGGCTATATGTGATTGCTTAGTGTTTTTTATTATCCTTCTCTTGGTTTGTACACCTTTGTCTTTCTCACCAATTATATGACTTGCAGGATGATTCTTCTGAGTAATCCTGGAGGAAGGATTTCATGTTCTCTGTTGATTTGAATCTGCCTGAGTATTTGCATCTTCACCTGACTCAGAGTCTTCTTGTTCTGATTCTTGGACATGTTCAACTTCAACTTCAACTTCAACTATATCCTTTTTTGTTGATTCAGTATTTCTCTCCTCTCTTACTGAGACTCCTTCATCAACTTTTATGTCAATACAATCAACCAATTTATGCAGCCTCTTGTTGTAGCATCTATATCCTTTATTGTTTGTATCATACCCTAAGAAGATTCCTTCATTAGCCCTGGCATCATACTTGCCAAGGTTTTCATTATTATTCGTTATGTAGCACTTACTCCCAAAGACTTTGAAGTGTTTGATTGTAGCAGGTCTTCCATGCCACGGTTCATAAGGTGTCTTGTCACTGTGTGGTCTGAGATGAGTTTTGTTAAGCATATGGATTGATGTGTGTATTGCTTCTACCCATTAGTTTTGACCAATGTTCTTCTCATTCATCATTGACCTAGCCATTTGTTGAATTGTTCTGTTTTTCGTCTCAACTACTCCATTTTGTTGTGGAGTTCATGGGATTGTGTATTCTCTTTTGATCCCATGTTTATCACATAATTCCTTGAAATCACTTGACATAAATTCTCCTCCTCTGTCTAATCTTACAACCTTTAAAATGTTGCCTATTTGATTCTCAGTTAAAGCCTTAAATATTTTAAATTTCTCAAATGCTTCAGCTTTTTCTTTGAGAAAAGCAACCCAAGTGAGTCTGGAGTAATCATCAATGATCACCATGAAGTATTTTTCCTTCCATGTGCCTTCCTGTCTTGATTTTCCACATATATACATATGAACTAATTGGAGTGGTTTCTCTGTTGAAGTAGATTTCTTGGATTTAAACTATGTCCTGGTTAGCTTTCCTACTTGGCAGGGTTTACACAGAGAATCTTGTGGCTTTTATATTCTTGGAAGATCTTTTACTGCCTCAATATTTTTGATCTTGATTAGGTGGTCAAAGTTTATATGTCCAAGTATCCTATGACATAACCATCTCTCATCATGTTTTCTTAGATTAAACTCTTCTCTATATTCTTTCAGCACATATACATTATTATCTATCCTTATTCCTTTAGCCACCACTTGTCCTGAGTTTACAAACTTTAGCTTACAATATTTGGAAGTGAACACCACTTCACATCCTCTATCACACATTTGACTTACACTGATAAAATTATAATTCAGCCCATCTACAAGAAGAACATCCTGGGCTTCTCCTTTACTATTACTCAAACTCACCATCCCTTTACCCTTGATTTTACCTGGTTCATCATTTCCAAAGGTTACATTTCCTGTTTTGCTTTTACTTATAGACAGAAACGTATCCTTGTCTCCGGTCATGTGTTCGGAACATCCATTGTTTATATACCAGGGGTATTTTTGTTTTTGAGATGAAAGTACTAGACCACATTTTTCACTATCTTTCTTTTTCCATGTGTTGGCATTTCTAGCTAAAGGATTTATACTTGGATCTGCCTTGTACTTCTTCAGATGGCAGTTTGCATCTTTGTGGCCGAAGTTATGACAGTTATAACATTCGAGCTCATTGTTCAGTAGGTCAAAGTGATTGGTGCTATGTTGTCTATTCATTGGCTTCTTAGTTATATGTTGTAAATATTGTTTATTTCTTGACCTCCTCAGTTGCATGTCTCTAAACTTAATTTGACAATTTACAATCTTATGACCAAAATTAGAATAGAAAAAACAGTAGCCATGGAAGAAATTTTGGTACCTGAAGGATGGCCTTCTTCTTGGAATGTGTTGCTCCATCTTCTGATCTCTTTGTTTTTTGTCAAGGATCATCTTGTCTTTATTATCTTTTGGTGAAAGAGTAATCTCATGGTCTGATTGTCTGTTGACTTGGAACTTGATCATCTTTACTGGCTCTTTTCTTTTTGGTTGTTTGTTGCTTGAACCATTTACATAACCTAAACCAGTATTCAAAAAAAGATATCTATGTTTGCTCAGAATGTCGTTAATTTCTTTTGTGGCTTTAATGCTTGGAATATTTTGGAGACACAATGTTTTAAACTTCTCCATCTCTTTTCTAGTTTTTACTACCTCTTCTTCCAAGGTTTCACATCTTTCCTTCTTTTTTGATAGTTGTTGTTTCAGAATGTCCTCTATTTTCTTTACCTCTTCTAATTCCACTTTTAGCAGAGCAAAGTATTCATCAGGTCCTTTATTGTCTTTCTCGAACTGTATCAACAATTGTTTTTGCTTTTTCTTCTTAGATCTGAGTCTAGCAATTTCTTCTATAGCACTGATCAGTTCTCCTTCCAAGTCAACCACAACTTCTTCATAGTCAACATCACTTCCTATGCCTTTATTATCATAATCTTATCTTCATAGGAAGAGTCACTATATGTGTCTTCTGAAGAGTCATCATTGTTTACACATAGACTTTTCTTTTTACCAAATCTCTTGGGTTTGTATTTCTTTTCACCTTTATAATTCTGATCATGTTTCTTGTGTGGACACTTAGATGAAAATTGACCTATCTTTCCATAGTTAAAACATTTCAAGGGAAATTTGCCTTGGTACTTGCCTAATCCTTTCTTTAGTCTTCTCACAAATTTTTCTTCAATTTCATCAGGCTCATAATCCTCATTCTTATCTACTATAAATGATGCTTCTCTAGAGGTGAGTTTATCTTTACTTATCCTCATTTCATAGGCAGTCAGATTTCCTAGGAGTTGGTCAATAGATAGAGCTTTTATATCATCAAATTCTTTTATAGCAGAGACCTTTGGGTTGAACCTATCTGGCAGAGATCTCAAAATTTTCTGAACTAAAGCGAAATCCTCAATTTTTTCACCAAGTCCTATCATTGCATTTACTTGTTCTTCAACTCTCAGAAAGTACTTCCCAACAATTTCATCCTTTTTCATATTTAGTTGTTCAAATTGTGATCTGTAGGTTTGAAGCTTGGCATCCTTTACCTTCTCATTACCTTCATAACTACTGATGAGTTTGTCCCACATTTCTTTGGCAGATTCTAAGTGCATAACTTTTACAAATTTTGTTTCTGCAAGCCCACTCAGAATAGCATCCATATCCATAGCGTTGAAGTTGAATTCTAGCTTGTCATCCTTAGAAGCTAGTACAACTAGTTTTACATAACCGGTCTCTACCACATCCCAGACATCTACACCTAAATCCATTATGTAGGTTCTCATCCTAACTTTCCAGAAGGTAAAGTTTGTCCCATTGAACAGGGGGGCCTTTTTGGTTGAAGTTCCTTCATGACTAGTCATGTTTAAGATCTAGGATCTACCCTTAGATAAAAGGAACCAGCTCTGATACCAATTGTTGGACAACTGAGAGGGGGGGTGAATCAGTTGTTACTGTGCTTAAACAATTATGTCCATTTTGAACTCTTTACAGAACACTCAATGGCGATCACAATAAAGTAGTGAAGTAAGCAATAGAATATTCAACATCAATCACACACATGAAATATATAGGCATAGATATTTCCTGAGGAAACCCATAAAGGGAAAAACCTCTTCTTATTGATATGACAAGTAATCCTTATTTTCAGTACATTATCATTCTTATGAGATCCAACTTTTATTGAGGCTACAACCTCTGTTTTACAAGTAGCAACTTGCTGAGAGCACCAACTCTTTGGTTTCTCTAGCACCCACTAGAAGGAAGCACCAACTCCCTAAGTGTTCCAGCACCAACTGGATGGAAGCACCAACTTCCAGTTACACTGTAATATCCCCAAGGATGAGCCCTGTTGTAATCATGTTTATGAATTGTAAATCATGTTTTGTAGGCTGGTGAGCCAAGTATTGATAAGATGGTAGGCTTATGTGTTTATTAGGACAGAGAGCCTAAGTATTAAGGCCATAAGCCTGTTTTTGTATATGCATTATGCAGAACATTAATAAAAATATAAACATCATTGCGTGCAGACCAACCACGAAGAAAGAGTGATGGGGGACTAAGATTCCACGGAGTGGGTAAGGGAAAAGGGGTTGAAAGGTTGGAAAGAGAAGCTAAGTGTTGAGCCTAGGGGCTAAGATTGGGGGCTTAAGTCCTTGGGAGTAATAATTTATTATTATTCCAAAATCTATGTGACAAAACATGTTTTTATCCTAAGTTCATGGAAGGGGAAACGTACACAAAAGGGAACACAGGATGATGGAGCACATGCAGCCTCATGGGTGACATGTGTCGGCCCTGGCACATGCAATTTAACCCAAAGATTGAGCCATGGAGGGGGTTCCTCCTCCATTCTGTCGTGAGTTGTCTGAACCATGAGAGTCTGGGAGGTCCTCCGTTGTTGCATCTGTGCTGCCAATTTCTAGATCCTCTATCTGAAAACCATTTTCCTCTTCTTTGGAAGCTTTGTTGTTTTTACCCTCACGTAATTCTAAGAACCAAAATCGGTGAACTGTTTTGTGTCTTCTATGGAACCCAAAACTAGGGAAATCGCTTGAGTATGTTGTGTCTAGCGTCTGGCCGTTTCCATCTTCGGACCTATGCCCATCTACAGTTGTGACTGTTATCCTTCAGTGAATGAGTGTTGAACCGTGGCTGTGGTTGTTTCCTATTTTCCACACCCCATTTTCTTGTCGTTTCTTTCATCTTTGAGTTAGCTAAAAGTTGTTGTTGTTGTTGTCATCCTAAACTTGCAGGAATTGAGTTGAAGACTGGTTGAAGAGCTGAGTTGTCAGGCCCGTGGTAGAAGAGGCAAGTTGTCATGCTTGTGAGCACCTCTCTCCAGGTGAGAGAGCTTGCTAGGAAGTGGCTTTATCCCAGAGTGAGTCCAGCACCAGCTATGGAGCTCTGAGAATTCATGATCTGGCCTATTGCAAGGCCCATAGAGGGAGCTGAAGCAACGATGGATTGTTCTTGTGAAGGTGTATACTTCTGGGTGGAACAAGCATGTGGGGAATGAGAGTCCATTAGTAGTGGGCATAAGAAGGCTCTTGGGGACAATCCTTCTAGTTTCTCTGTGCAGTTTTCTTGTCACCTCAGCATAGCCTATGATTCCCTTGCCTTGGGTGGAGCTTAGTCCCAGCTTGAGGGTGACCCACTGTTGAGCGTGATGAGCAGTGAGGTCTAAGGCTGGGAGGTTTGTGGAAGGTCTGCATGTGGTTGGTGGAGTTACTACAGTTTCAAAGATAAGTATATGCATGTGTATAATTTCAATTAAAATGCACATTTTTTATGCTTGCAATATTATCATGTATTCTGTTGCAATGATATTTACTATTGATTTCAATCATTTTGTATGTTAGCACTAATTATATGCTTACTTTGCTTAGCCATTTAACTTCATTTAAATGCATACCACATAAATATGAGAATGTTTCCACATAGTAGCGTTGTCTTGCAAGGGGTTTGATGGTTGGGGGCATTACAATATGGTATCAGAGCCATGTTTTCAACGCTGAGCATGGATGGTCTAGATAAGTGGTCTTTGGACCCAAGGTTTCGAGTGGAAATGGTGTTTGGGGGAAACGATTTCGAACCTTAGATTGTTTCTGTGTGCCAAGGGGTTACATTGTTCGTGTTATGAAGCTCAAGAGGAGTTGCGGTAGAATAAAACCATAGTCATAGATTAGTTGTAAAGGAGAAGATCTAGACCGTCGAATCCACGTCCAGACAATAAGGAGAGCGCGTAGAAGAGATCNATATCATATCTGAGTTTGTGGACCAACAACTGTTGGATCCAGGAAATGTGCACAAGGTTTAAAGCCTTTTTTGAGTTGCAGAGGAGTGTGGAAATTGTGATACGAAAAACCCCGACATCATCAGAACCTTCCATCAGGAGGGACGTGTGGAGAGTGATCAGCCTTTCGTTGACTCGTGACTTGAAATGGTCAAAGGGTGAGTCCGTGAGAATTTTTGAAATGAGAATTTGTGATTGGATCACAACCATTGACCAAGGAGAGATATCAACCATTAATTGTCCAGGAGGAATCGCAACATTTCGAGGATCAGAAGAATGAAGGTGGGAGGTCTTTCATCCTCGCAACACGTAAAATCCTGATACATGAAATCCCGATGAGATCTGAGTCATCAGATCGTGGGGAAGTCAGGACCATCAGATTAAGAGCTCTGAAATGTCATCATTTCAGAAGTTCGGTCATCGAGAGAATGGGAGGTGTTGATGCACAAACTCCTGAGGCTCGAAATCATGAAATCCCGATGAACCAGAGTATTGGTTTGGGCTGACATCACTAGGATTGACGAGGAAACAAGGATGTGTGCCACGTGCCAGTGGGTCCCAAAGGAAAAAGTAGACGCAGTAGGGTTGGATGATGTCACCTGAGGTAACATGGACCTTTTTAAGGATGCCACATGTCACCACCTTGGTTGGTGACAGCAGTGTCATGGGCCCGAGGGTGAGAAAGGTTGGAAGTTTGAAATTCAGGAGTTGGAGAGGAAAGTGAGTGTGAGAGCCTCCAGGACCGAAACCCCGAAACCTGAAACCCTAAAATTTTGTTTAGAGAACCTTGTAGATCTAGCGCTTGGTCACGACCCTTGGTCACGTGGTGCTGGGGAAATAGAGGAAAGGGGTTATGGTTTGAGTGTACTACAAAGCCGAGAAGAGCTCGAAAAATTCATGCAAACCGAATGTTTTCTTGAATCAAGTTTTTTTCGAATGCTGTGGAATTTGTTAAGGATTAATGACCTGAAAAATTCAGGTTGTCTGCACATTGTGTTTGCAGAAGTTTAGCGAGTGCCAAAACCAAGTAGAATTGCCACTGAGTGCAAAATAAATGGAAAGGGAACAGACTGCTTCCTGTTTCGAGGATGCAGAAAAAGGAATGGATGTTCACTTGGTAGTTGAAGGATCGAACTCCAATGGGCATGGAGAAGAGATAGATAAGGAAGGAAACATGATGAAAATCGTTGAAAAATTGCAGAAAGATGCCCAAACTCGCCGAGAAGGTAGCAAAAAGCTCAGAAAAGCTCAGGAAAAACAAGGTGAATTTAACATAAAGATGTCAAGGAGTTTGGAGATAATAGAGAAGAAGTTGGAGAAGGAGAGTGACTCGAGAAGAACAGGGAGTCACCAGATTTCTGAGGGAAGAAGGTCAAGGAGTGTGGGTAGACACCATCATCACTTCCAAGGTCGCTCCAAGAGGAGGGCACACAGTAGTTCCAGGCCATCTCCTACCAGAAAGCATAGGAGATCGGGAGTGGATGAATTGAAAGGAGAGATGAATAAGATTAAGCTACCTATGTTTGATGGAGAGCATAAGGAGGAAGATGTTGAAACATGGTTTCTTGGCATGAGGAAATATTTCCAACTACAGAATTATTCCTCTCATGCAAAAGGAAGAATTGCAATGTATCAACTGAAGGGAAAGGCATCCATGTGGTGGGATCAGCTTGTGTAGGTGCAACACCTTAGGGAGGAACATATCACTTGGGAGGAATTCAAGAGGTATTTCGAGAAGAAATACTTGACTAAAAGATACTATGACAGAAAGATGAAAGATTTCTTTGAACTCAAGCTAGGCAACATGACCATTGATGAATACGAGCAAATAGTTTTGGAATTACTAAAGTATGTTTCGTTCATCAAGGATGAAAATTTCAAGATTCAAAGGTACCTGCGTGGACTGCCACCTTCCATTGGGGAAAAGATACAATTGTTTTTTATCGATCAGGATCTTAGATCGACGGCTTTATCTGTCAGCATTGCAGCTCTGCTAGCTTATCCTGTCCTTCCACTTGAAAGTGATCTGATGGCTAACAAGATTTCGCATAATTGAATTCTTAAACGTTTTTCTCGCTTATCCTGTCCTTCCACTCAAAAATGATCCAACAGTTGTGAAGTTTCTTAAAACAAATCCACGATCAAGAATGATTGTGCAACCACAATCTATGAGTGTTTTAACTCATCACCCAACTCCACAATGGGAATATGTGCACTATTGGTGAGTTAACCATAATCGTTGATCTTCGAAGCTATAAGCTCGGATGGTCCTGAATAATTGTGGGATGGGAACATGTAAGATACCAGATATAATAAATATGTAGAATAGAAATAAAATGCTAGAAATGGTAGAATAACAGTAATATATCCATCATAATCCCACAATAACACATAAATCATATAAGAACAACAACAAAAATAACACTTTGATTCTGAAAGCAATGTTCACAGGCCTCTTCGAGGGGGCAACCTCCAATCGAGCAACGCTCTGTTACAATAATCTCCAAGCTAGGGTTTTCATACCCTCGACCCTTATTTATACTAAATATGTCTATGAAGAGAAGCATCTAGAGGAAGATCCTTCTAGAAGAGGAAGCTTCTATTAGGTCTTCTTACATCCGCCTTATTCTATTTTATTGAAAGGCCTTATTAATATTGACCTTTATTACATCCAAATATATTAATCTACCTATGTGCGGGTTAGGACCCTAACATGTCCGTCCCCTTAAAAACAGCCTTGTCCTCAAGGCTTGATATGAGGAAACTGCTGCAGAATGGTAGTTGGTTCCCAAGTGGCATCTGCTGGATTCGTATCTTTCCACTGGACTAGCACTTCCTTGATGGTTCGCTAATGCAGGCGACGCTCACGCTGGTCCAAAACTACTTCTGGCTGTAGCCAAATGGATCCTTCTTCAGCTAACTCAGGAAGGTTGGTTTAAATTTGGCACTGAGTTTCAATCACCTTCTTTAAGCATGAAACATGGAAAAATGGATGTAGCTTCGACTGACTGGGTAGAGCTAACTGATATGCGACTTGTCCCACATGTTTGAGAACTGTATAAGGACCATAAAATTTGGGCGCTATCTTCTGACAATGCTCGGCCTTGAGGGAAGTTTTTTTGTATGGTTGCAGTCGCAGAAACACTTGATCCCCTTCTGCAAATTAACGTTCAGAGTGACCTTGATCTGCTTGTTGCTTCATGCGATTTTGTGCCATGACCAAGTTCTCTTTAAGGGTACGAAGAATATCCTCTTGAAATGTAACTGTTTGGTCAACCGCCTGGACCTTCAAGGTACCTGGTAAGTATGAGAGAACTGAAGGTAGCTTCTGTCCATATACTGCTTCAAAAGAATTCATGCAAGTAGTTGTATGGTAGGAAGTGTTGTACCACCATTCGGCTAGGGGTAGCCATTGAACCCACTGATGTTATTTTTCAGAAGCAAAACACCTCAGATATGTTTCCAAACACTTGTTGACAACTTCCATTTGACCATCAGTCTGGGGATGATAAGCTGTGCTGAGATGCAATTGGGTGCCCTAGAGCTTAAACAGTTCTTGCCAAAAATTGCTTGTGAAAGTTGAGTCACGATTAGAAACAATAGAGTGCGGCATGCCATGAAGCTTGAAGATCTAGTCCATGAAAAGTTGAGCCACCATGGATTTAGTAAATGGGTGTTAAAGAGCGTAGCAATGAGAATATTTGGAAAGGCGATCCACAACCACCATTATGACTGATTTATTCCCTAATTTGGGTAAGTCGTTAATAAAGTCCATAGAGATATCCTTCCAAATAGCCGGTGGAATCGGAAGCGGTTGTAGTGTGCCCGGAGATTTGACTATTTCTCCCTTATTTCATTTTCACACCTCACATTCAGCTACAAAATTACGGATGCCATGTTTCATACCATCCCAGAAAAAAGAACGTTTGACTCTGTCATATGTTTTGGTGAACCTTGAGTGCCTCGTTGTGGGTGTAGCATGAAGCTCATAAAGTACCATGGATTTAAGCTTAGATTGTTTACTTAAATACAAACGGCCTTTATATCGAAGCTCATCTTGGAGCCAAGAGTACCCTAGGGGAGATGGATCCTTGCTCTTCAATTGTTGGATCAGATGCAAACTTTTGGGGTCTTGAAGCCATTCCTGGTGCACATCTTGGAGCCAATCAGGTACAATGAAGGAAAGAGAAAAAAGGGATCCTTCTTCTTCATATTTTCAGGACAGTGCATCCACCACTACATTGTCTTTTCCCTTCTTGTAAATGATCTCATAATCATAACCAAAGATCTTAGTCACCCATTTTTGTTGCTCCTAGGAGGAAATACATTTTTCTAGAAAGTACTTGAGGCTTTGATGGTCGGTCTTGATTTGGAAGTGTTGCCCCAAGAGATAAGGGCGCCATAGCTCAACGGCATGTAGAATAGCCAACATTTCCTTTTCATAAATGGGTTTTCCCAGATTCCTTTCAGACAGTTGCTTCATGGTGAAGGCCAAAGGTCAACCCTCTTGCATAAGGACAGCGTTGATTCCTTTCCCTGAGGCATCACATTCCAACACAAAGGTCTTTGTGAAATCAGGAAGGGCCAGAACCGGAGTGGTGCACATGGCTGTCTTCAAGGTTTGAAAAGCTTGAGCAGCAGTTGGAGTCCAAGTGAAAGTGTTCGTTTTGAGGAGAGGAGTGAGAGGTGCTGCAATCTTTCCATAGTTCTTAACAAACTTGCGATAATACCTTGTTAAGCCTAGAAATCCATGCAAGATTTTGAGAGTCTTTGGGTGTGGCCAGTCTTGCATAGATTCAATCTTTTTTGGATCCACCCTGATGCCATCCTTGCTAACCAGATGACCCAAGTATTCTACTTCTGAGGCACCAAAAGCACATTTAGACTGTTTCAGGAAAAGTTGGTGCTGGGAGAGGAGATGGAGAACTTGATCCACATGAGTAAGATGGGCAGTCTAGGTTTTTCTATAGATGAGGATATCATCAAAGAAAACTAAGACTAAATGATTGAGAAAGGGACGAAAGACATGATTCATGAGGCTTTGGAAGGTGGAGGGAGAATTATACAATCCAAAGGGCATGACCAAAAACTCATAGTGGCCCTCATGAGTGCGAAAGGTCATCTTGGGAATGCCTACCTCTTTCATACGTATCTGGTGATAGCCCAAGTGAAGATCAAGTTTAGTAAAGAATTGGGCGCCACTCAATTCATCCAGGAGGTCATCAATGATAGGAATGGGAAATTTGTCTTTAATGGTCAGTTTGTTGAGGGCATAGAAGTCAGGACACACTCTCCAAGAACCTTCTTTCTTCAAGACCATGACTACAGGAGAAGAGTAAGGGATCGTACTAGGGGAGATAACACCTGCATTAAGGAGTTCCTGGACCATTTTCTCAATTTTATTTTTTTGTGAGAAGGGGTGGCGATATGGACGGATATTGGGAGGAAGGCTTCCAGGTACAAGGGGAATGGAATGATCATGAACACCGCGGGAAGGAGGGAGGCCTTCGGGAATGGAAAATACCATTTGACGTTTAGAAAGGAGAGCTTGGAGGTCATGCGGCACCGGGGGTGTTTCTATTACTTGAATGGCATGGAGTTGGGCAATGACACCAGAATGACCTTTTTTGAGCAGCTTTTCCATGCAATGGGAACTAATGACCTCAGGTGAACCAGCAATGATGCCCTGGAATTTATATTGGTGGCCTTCCTAGTCGAATTGCATGGTTAATGCCTTAAAATACTTGAGAATGGGACCCAAAGTTCTTAGCCAATATGCACCCAACACAATGTCATAACCACCCATGTCGATAGCAAACATATGGTATTTTAGGTGGTAGTCACCGATTTGGAGACGCACATTTTCACAGCACCCTCCATATTTCATGGAACCACCATTGGCAATCATGATTTGGAAATTATTGACAACATGGATGTAGCAATGAGTTTCTTGGGCAATGCGGCGATGAATAAAATTATGGGTGCTTCCACTATC
>JASDQU010010063.1:91510-102624 GCA_032191745.1 Picea mariana | reverse complement strand
AAAGTTTTTCACACAGCAACAATAGGCAGTGTTGACTAATCCCTTTCAACATGGGAAAAATCTAACTCAAGCCTCTACAAGCACGGAAGGGGGCAGCCAAGAAACCTGCCCGCCTCTGAACAACCCCTCATCCATGAACATATATATGGTTAAGAGTGATGCTTTCATATCAACTAGAGTGCACGATTATAGTAAACCAAGTGCTTCTGAGAAGGGTAAAGAAGCTGACCTCCCATATCTTCCTCTACAGATTGAGAAGACGTTGGGAGAAACAATGACACACATTCCAAAAGGTGCATTTAATAAAGCTTCTAATAACCCAAATGCAAGGGCCGCCCAGAACTACTCTGTGGTGGAAGATTTATCACAAACCCCTTGTGCGATGTCTTCTTTGGAGGTCCTCCAAAGTTGCTCTTCTCAGAGAAAAGCCTTGTTAACCACACTGGGCTCTACTGAGACTTGTAATCCGAGTACCATCATGCTAGATACAACCAACTTAAAACCTTGTCTGCCTTACCACGTAGCATTTCAAATAGTGGTGGCTTACCCCACGAAAACATTTACATGGAATATCTTCCGCACGGTGGTTGACGAGGGTGCCTCGACATGCGTTATGTCATTGGCATGTTGGAAGGTCATTAGCCAGCCCGTTTTGTCTCCATCACCTACTCTCCTCACTGCTTTCGACGGTCATTCGTTCTAACCACATGGCATTGTTCCTTCTTTCCCCATGTAGTTAGGAGGGAAGACCGTGTGTGTCAAAGTAGAGGTATTCGATGCTCCCCTCGACTATAACCTCTTGTTAGGACGGAGTTGGACTTATGCAATGCAAGCTGTGGTTGCTACATTTTTCTGGGTCTTGTTGTTTCCACATGAGGGTCAGATAGTGACCATCGATCAATTGTCTTTCTCCAGACCTGACCCAGATTTAGGGGCATCCACGGTCCCGATGATTGACAATCCTTAACCAGGTGTTGTCAACGTAGGATTTGGTTTGTGCCCATCCTTGATGGTTACCTTTGATTACCCACCTCCTCATGGCGATATCAAATTTATATCTAATCACCATAAGGTTGAGATTTTTCAAGTTTCATCTTTCCACACGACTTACTTCGAGGATCCATGGATTCTTCCTTCCCCATCAGCCACGATGGATGAGACAGGGCACCCAGGCATGTCCATGCCCTTGTCTGTCGTTGAAGTAGCATACTCTTTAGTCCAACAAGATTCAGCTAACACTGATCTAACTCCTGCACAAGAGTCAGATCCACTTCTAGAGCCTATTTGGGCTTAGGGTTCTCTCGCTAACATCGATTCGTTAGACTTAGTCTTGCCTTCTAATGAAGAAGTAATCGAAGCAATGACTAGTCCGGACAAACCTTGGGAATATCTTCATCACAGATCATATTTTCTCCCAGAGTTAAGACGAATTGAAGTAGGAGAATTCACCGTGACCATGACGGAAGATCAGCCATGTCCTATTAATCTCTTAGCTACACATGAAATTTATGCTGAGGGAAATATGGTGACTATCATTGAAACTATACCAATCAACATCTCCCGAAACCCTGGCATCATGGAGAATGTCTTCGTCGGAGCGGATTTCTCCCCCGAAGAGATTCAAATCTACACGGATCTTTTCAAAGAATTCCACGACATTTTTGCCTGGTCTTATGAGGAAATTTCAGGTATTGATCCAAAAATAGTTGAACATGAAATCACAACGTATCCTGATGCCAAGCCTGTTTGACAGAAACTTTGACCAGTTAATCCCAAGAAAGCAGCAGCCATCAAGATTGAGGTTGAGAAATTGCTAAAGGCAGGTTTTATTTATCCTATCCATTTGACTCAATGGGTGTCCAATCCTGTGTCGGTCAATAAAAAACAAGGCATGATTCGTGTATGTACTGATTTCCGTGATTTAAACAAGGCATGTCCCAAAGATAATTTTCCAACACCATTCATTGACCAGATCATGATGAATGTGTTGGTTGCGAAGCCTTTTCTTTCATGGACGGTTTTTCAGGATACAATCAAATCCAAATCAAACCTGAAGACCAACACAAAATGGCATTCATTTGTCCATGGGGTACATTCGCATATCGTAAAATGCCTTTTGGTCTTAAAAATGTTGGAGCCACATTCCAGTGGGCCATGTATTTTTCCTTTCATGATCTCAAGAATATAGTCAAGGCCTATCTAGATGATTTAGCATCCTGATCTCGCAAGAGAACGGATTATCCCACACACCTTAGACTTATCTTCGAACGTTGTCGCTACTTTCGGATTCGCTTGAATCCAAACAAGTGAATCTTTTGAGTAACGTCGGGGTGTTTGTTAGGTTTTATCTTATCAACAATAGAGATCATGGTCGATCCTCTCAAGGTGGAGGCAATAATCGAGTTGCCCCCCCCACGCACAATTCTTCAACTTCAGAGTCTACAAGGAAAGGTGAACTTTTTACGACACTTCATCGCCAACTATGCTGAAATCACCAAGGGATTTATGCGCTTACTTAAGAAATATGTTCCTTTTTACTGTGACAAATATGCTCAATGCTCTTTCGACGCATTAAAACACGCCCTCACAACTGCGCCTCTGCTATGGCCACCTAACTATAACAAAAAAAATTTATTATATCTGGCTACCGCAGAGTCAACCATTAGCATGGTTTTAGTTCATTAAGATGATTTGTTCTCAGAATATGTGATCTATTACCTAAGCCGAGTCCTCGTAGGACCGGAACTGAATTATTCTCATATCGAAAAACTTGTGTTGGCAGCAGTTCATGCTGTTCAACGGTTCCGTCATTATGTTCTGTTTCACAAGACCATCGTCATTGCTGTCATGAATCCATTCCAGTACATGTTGACACGACGGGTTATAGGCAGAAAAATCAGTAGATGGATAGTCATCCTCTGGGAATTTTACTTAGACTTTGTTTCCACAAAGTCCAAAAAGTCACTGGTCTTCGCAGAGCTTATTTCGGAACTTTCGGTTGAGTCAGGTGACGTTGTGCCTGAAGAATCGCCTATCCAGGGAGATATGTTTTTGATCACATCTTCATATCCCTGGTATGGAGATATACTTATCTATCTCTAGACTTTGAAGTTCCCCACTTCTGCATCTCGTGATGAGCGTCGGCGTATACGCCATCAGGCTAAGAATTATCTCATACTCAATGATACGTTGTATCGAAGAGGTGTAGACTGCATCTTATGTCGATGTCTCACACATGAGGAGGTAGTCATCGTGCTCAACGATTTCCATACCAGAGCTTGTGGCAGTCATTTTTCTGGGTTAGCAACAGCCCAAAAGATTCTACGAGCAGGTTACTTCTGGCCGACACTTATCAAAAATTGTATAGAATTGGTCAAGAAGTGCCATCTGTGCCAAATCTTCTCTCGAAAGATGAGGGCACATCCCGCTCCTATGTTTCCTGTCATCACAGTTGGTCCCTTCACCAAGTGGGGGATTGATTACACTACTTGCAACCCCTCGTCAGCAAGGGTGCACTGCTATATCATCGTAGTTGTAGACTACTTCACTAAGTGGGTCGAAGTTATGCCAACGTTTAAAGATGATGGAGAGACTGCAACTCTCTTTTTATTCAACCAGATCATAGCAAGTTTCAGCGTCCCGAGAGAGATTGTTACTGACCATGGAAGTCACTTTCAGAACCAAATTATGACTGAATTAACATCAAAGCTTGGGTTACGGCAAGAGCATTCATCTCCCTACTACCCCCAATCCAATGGGCAGGTGGAAGCTGTAAACAAAACTCTTAATACTATTCTACAGCAAACTATCAACTCAACCAAATCAAATTGGCATTTGATGTTATACTCGACATTATGGGCTTACCGAACATCTATTAAGACTGCAATCGGTTTCTCACCTTTTCAACTCGTTTACGGGTTGGAGGTAGTCTTTCCCATCGAATGTCAGATCCCATATCNTATTGTTTGGTTGATTTTGAAGGGAATGCTTTGGCGGAGCCTAGAAATGGGCTCTACCTCAAGAAGTATTACTCATAGGCAGGTCACTATGAGTAACTTTTTGTAACATATGTATAGTCTTTGTACTATTACTTTTTAGTTTCTTTTAAGTGTTATGGACGTGTCAATGATGTTATCTTTCGTCAATATGGCAGATGTCAAGTGATTCTGAGGTGTTCATTGGGTATGCAGATGGTGCTATTCGACACACTCGGAGGCTTGCCTCCGCAACTTGGGTAATATTTACAACTCAGGGCCAGTTGTTATCTTTCGGAGGTATATGCTTAGGTGACACCACAAATAATGTCGCCGAGTATAGCGCAGCTATTGAGTTTCTTCGTGATTCCTTGTCATTGGGTATCTCTCATCTCTGGGTCTATCTCGATGCTCAACTAGTTGTGTCACAGCTAAGCAGAGTATACTGGGTTCATGATCCAACTTTACACAGACGATTCCTTCGGGTACGTCTCTTAGAACGAAACTTTGATTATATTACATATTTTCATGTTCCTAGGAGATAAAACCAAATTACAGATACTCTAGCTAATCAAATTTTAGACTGGCATCTTGCACACATATGAATGAACATTGACATAAGCATGTAAATACATTTTTTGCACACGTGATCCATAAGACACAAAATATCAAAAAACCATATATAACATCATAAAATAACCAGAGTACATAGATGGACGCAAGCGCCTAAAAAATGGGACTAATAACGAGTCACGGGCTTATTCCCTCAAAAAATATATACAAGTAAGTGCTCATGGCATGTAAAAAGTCTATATTGGTTCAGGGCCTATGGGCCCTGTTATAATAGTCCACAGCATGGGCTAAACGCCTAAACAATCGGACCCACGTCTGAGATGCCCCCACTACATGAGGCTGCATGGATGGCGGCAGGTCCTCTATCTCTTCCATCAGGACTGTGTGAGTGAGTGCAGTGAAGTTATGCTCAACTCGTCTAAGGACCCTCTCAGCCTCCCCGACTGGGAGGTTCCCTGCTACTGCTGCTCCCCCAGTGGCGGCAACTGCGGCTTCTGGATGAGGATGACGCCTGTTCCGTGCATAATCGGCAGGTTGCACGGGTCCTACATCTGCATGCAGCAAACATTTACCCATCAAATACTTTGGAATATAAAAAAAATGATATATATAACAACAATGACACAAAAATTACATATACAAACAAAAAAAAAACTACAAAGGTGGAGACTTACCCATCTCCCCTCGCTCCTCACCAAGAGGCACGGGTATCTCACGATCTCTAGAAAAATCTATCCCTGCATATGGGCAATCCTCGATCACAGGGATCTGCCATGACAGCCATGCAAATAAGTCATCATCGAAGGACTAATTGGTCCTTCCACCACCCTGTCGTGGCAGTAATACTGCCCATCTACATACTGCAGGAAAAGAGGCCTGGTGTCCTCTTACCACTTCCCGAGGACTAAAGCTCGGAACTCTCTCAAAGAAGAATGAACACAAAATCATCCCAAACCCGAAGTTCCCTAGTGTCCATTGTCGTAAATCTATCAACTGCCTCTTCATACACTCAAGTAGTGTGGTACTCTAGTCAAAAATTTGTGCATTCAATCACTGGATAGCACAGTTCATCTGTGTGCGAGACGCCTAATGCAAGGCTATTGAACTGGTAAACCGCCCAATCAATAATAATATCGCCTGCAGTGATAGGTTAGTGATCTTACTGATGGGCACCTGGGAGCTCACATGGTTTGTCCCAGCCTCATAGTGCTCAGCTATCAGTTCCGCTATGTTATGCGGTCCCGCATGAAATGTCATGAAGTTGACTGGTTCCCCTCTCCTTGAGAGGCCAGTCAAAAAGTAGATATCCTCGGTGGTGGGCACCAGTGATTTCCCCTCTAGCATGAAGGCCTCTGCATCAGGGTGCCAGTAGTCAATCAAGGCATTCAATAGCCTTGGTTGTGCTCGCATAAATGTACACTGAAAGAAATTAAGTAAACCACATTCCATCAATATGGCCACGACATTCGAATCTCCCACAACCAACTCACTAATTGCTTCATGATCCCTTTCCCTCCACTGGACATACATCCTGCCAACACAACAAAGTTCAGGAGGGTTAGTTCTTTCTCTTTAGTTCTTTTTGACAATAAAAAGGGGTCCACATGTGATGTAGAGGCGACAGTCACGTGTACACACGGGCAGTGTTTTCTCTGCCCAAGTGTACATGCGGGCTATCTCTGGACAGGCCCCGTGGACCTAGGGCCAACCTTTTAAAGGTTGACGCCCACCCAAAAAAACAAATTGAATGCAAAATTGAAGAATTGAATAGCTAGATAAGGGAGTTTGTACTTACTTGGTCTAAGCAGAAGTTCGTTTCGTCCACTGTAGCTCTCGAAATCACAATTTTTAGCAAATGGTGTCTTTTGGCTCCAGAATCAATTTCCAAATCAGCAATGGTGATAATGAGCTACTAGCTTCTATTTTTGGGCTTTTTGGCCTCTTTTTGTCACTTTTTTGGCCTCCCTTATCAGTTTCTTTATACCAAAAACCATTTAGAGTGATTCAGGAGTTATATGGGAGGGATTTGATCAGTTATTGGGCCACTTTTTTTGAGTTTTGAGAAACTTTTGACGGTCCATGAAAATTTTTCCAAGAATCAACTTGAGCATATAGGTTAGGTAACTACCCCGAATTTTGCGTCTCGTTGTCTTTTCTTCTGCTATAGGATCGATCCCATCAGTTTGTAACATGGAACCATCATATTTGCTTTAGAAGTGTTAAAACTTGGCGGTAGAGCTTACCAGAACATGGATGCCCTAAGTAGGTCCTGGTTGCATTATGGTGTCCATGTCGTCTCTAACACATTGTAGGCTCGGGAGTCCTTAAAGTATTTCCTGAATATGAGTTTGAGCCTCATTTGCATGATTCTTCTTTCGCTCTTGCTCTCACCCTCAGGACTCCCAAAAAACTAACTGGTCTCCTTTTAAGCCCTTTTCAGACCCTCTAAACATGAAAAGATTGTCTAGCGATCTTGTGGCCTTTCACGCTCGTTAAACTGAAATTTGAAGTCACATCTGTCCGGCGGTAGTTTACCCCTTTTTCGGTCTAGACGGTTAACTGTACAAACAAAGGTATACTCTATGGAACTTTCGTTCTTTAGAAGAGTACTCTCAGGTATAATTTTATCTCTTTTTCGGGCCTGAGGGACTAAACTTACGAAAAAGAAACCCCCACGGAGTCCATAGTCAAGATCTTTTCAGACTCCCTAAAATTGAAAAGATCGTCGAGTGACCTTATTCTTTCACACTCGTTAAATTGTTCCAAAAGAATATTCCTGACGAAGTCCATAGTTAAGCTTTTTTCAGACTCCTTAAAAATGAAAAAATTGTCGAGTGATCTTGTCCTTATCACACTCGTTAAAATGGTTTTGAATCGACGTCTAATCGGTTCTAGTTTACACTTTTTCGAACCGACTAGACTATCTTCGAAAAATGTACCCCAATGGAGTCTCCTTTTATGTTTTTTCAGACTCTCAAAATATGAAAAACCACCTAGCTTACCTTCTATGGGCTCGTTAAACTTACATCGAAGGACATTACCATTGTGTGTTTTATTAACCGCATTTGCATACCTTATACACTAGCCTTGTGACAGTTTTCTTCTGCGTTTTAACACCTTTGGCTTCCGGAGGGTTTTCCTGAGTATCACTTTACTAGAACATCATTCTTGTCCTTGTTCCTAGAACTTGTATGTTTGCAATACTCGTTCCTCCATTGTAACGTAATCTTCCTTTATTCTTTTTCCATAATTATCGAAAAGAACAAAAAAAAATCAAATATACCTCAAAAAGAGGAGGGGAAAAGTATTTTCTTTATTGGCAGCATAATGAGTCACCCTTGGATAAATCACATCTGCCTGTTTGTTCATCAGACTATGGGATGTAGTACGACCTTAGGAATCTTTTCTCTCTATATAGAGTTGTGTCCTCCACCGTTTGGTTATTCTTCCAAACATATGGAGAGTTTATGTTGCCTCCTGCTTCGTAGACTTGTGATTAACATACATGTTGCCTGAGTCTCATCACTTGTCATGCTATTGTCTAAGGGAAGTTTGTCACTAAGCCTGAGTCGGCCCCTCTGCAATATGTCTCTTGTTTGCATACCCGGCCATCCTGAACATCCAATCAAGTCCTTGTTCGAAATCATTGAAGCCTTCAGTCCGATCATCAAGATTATCAAGTCCATGACCGACAAGTCATCGAAGACCTCTGGGTAGTGTATTCATACACTCATATTACACTCCTACCTGATTTTTGAAGATTTTGAATTTGTTGCTCGAGCTCTGAAGATCTCATCTCCAGCCATCAGGCCGAATCAGCTTCTGGAAGATGGATACTCTATATGTATATCTTTATGATTTCAAGATGTAGCTCTGTTGTGTATTGTTCGTGGCTACTCTTTATAGTTATTTGACATGGATCTACAATGTATTTGATTGGAACTCTATTTTCTAGTCCGTAGGGTGTTTTTCCCAACAACAGCCATTGAGCCCACTGATGTTGTTTTTCAGAGGAAAAACACCTCAGATATGTTTCCAAACACTTTTTGACAACTTCCGTTTGACCATCAGTCTAGGGATGATAAGATTTGCTGAGATGCAATTGGGTGCCCTATAGCTTAAACAGTTCTTGCCAAAAATTACTTGTGAAAGTTGGGTCATGATCAGAAACAATAGAGTGTGGCATGCCATGAAGCTTGAAGACCTGGTCCACGAAAAGTTGAGCCACCGTGGATGCAGTAAATAGGTGTTGAAGAGCGCAGAAATGAAAATACTTGGAAAGGTGATCCACAACCACCATTATGACTGATTTATTCCCTGATCTGGGTAAGTCGGTAATAAATTCCATAGAGATATCCTTCCAAATAGCAAGTGGAATTGAAAGCGGTTGTAGTGTTCTCGGAGAATTGACTGTTTCTCCCTTGTTGCGTTGACACACCTCACATTCAGTGACAAAATTATGGATGTCTTATTTCATACCATCCCAGAAAAAAGAACGTTTTACCCTGTCATATGTTTTGGTGAACCTTGAGTGCCTCGTTGTGGGTGTAGCATGAAGCTCAGAAAGTATCGTCGATTTAAGCTTTGATTGTTTACTTAAATACAAACGACCTTTGTATCGAAGCTCATCCTGGAGCCAAGAGTACCCTGGGGGAGCTGGAGCCTTGGTCTGCAATTGTTGGATTAGATGCAAACTTTTGGGATCTTGAAGCCATTCCTAGCGCACAGCTTGGAGCCAATCGGGTACAATGAAGTAAAGGGAAAAAATGGATCCTTCTTCTTCATATTTTCAGGACAGTGCATCCACCACTACATTGTCTTTTCCCTTCTTGTAAATGATCTCATAAGCATAACCAAAGAGCTTAGTCACCCATTTTTGTTTCTCCTGGGAGGAAATGCGTTGTTCCAGAAAGTACTTAGGGATTTGATGGTCAGTCTTAATTTGGAAGCGTTTCCCCAAGAGATAAGGGCACCACAGATCAATGCCATGCAGAATAGCCAACATTTCCTTTTCATAAATGGGTTTGCCCATATTCCTTTCAAACAGTTGCTTGCTGGTGAAGGCCAAAGGTCGACCCTCTTGCATAAGGACAACGTTGATTCATTTCCTTGAGGCATCACATTCCAACACAAAGGTCTTTGTGAAATTAGGAAGGGCCAGAACCAGAGTGGTGCACATGGTTGTCTTCAAGGTTTGAAAAGCTTGAGAAGCGGATAGAGTCCAAGTGAAAGAGTTCTTTTTTAGGAGAGCAGTGAGAGGTGCTGCAATATTTTTGTGGTTCTTAACAAACTTGCGATAGTACCCTGTTAAGCCCAGAAATCCATGCAATCTTTTGAGAGTCTTTGGGTGTGGCCAGTCTTGCATAGCTTCAATATTTTTCGGATCCACCCTGACGCCATCCTTTCCAACCAGATGACCTAAAATATTCTACTTCTAAGGCACCAAAAGCACATTTAGACTGTTTCAGGAAAAGTTGGTGCTGGGAGAGGAGATGGAGAACTTGATCCACATGAGTAAGATGGTTTGTTCAGGTTTTTCTATATATGAGGATATAATCAAAGAAAACTAAGACAAAATGATGGAGAAAGGGACGGAAGACATGATTCATGAGGATTTGGAAGGTGGAGGGGGCATTACACAAGCCAAAGGGCATGACCAAAAACTCATAGTGGCCCTCATGAGTGAGAAAGGCCATTTTGGGAATGTCTGCCTCTATCATACATATCTGGTGATAGCTCAAGTGAAGATCAAGTTTAGTAAAGAATTGCGCGCCATTCAATTCATCCTGGAGGTCATCAATGACAAGAATGGGAAATTTGTCTTTAATGGTTAGTTTGTTGAGGGCATGGAAGTCAGGACACATTCTCCAAGAACTTTCTTTCTTCAAGACTATGACTATAGGAGAAGAGTAAGGGCTCATACTAGGGTGGATAATGCCTGCATTAATGAGTTCCTGGACCATTTTCTCAATTCCATTTTTTTGTGAAAAGGGGTGGTGATATGGACAGATATTGGGAGGAAGGCTTCCAGGTACAAGGGGAATGGAATGATCATGAACATTGTGGGAAGGAGAGAGTCCTTCGGGAGTGGAAAATACCATTTGATGTTTAGACAGGAGAGCTTGGAGGTCATGCGGCACCGGGGGTGTCTCTATTGCTTGGATGGCATGGAGTTGGGAAATGACACCAGAATGACCTTTTTTGAGCATCTTTCCATGCGATGGGAACTAATGACCTCAGGTGAACCAGCAGTGATGCCTTGGAATTTATATTGGTGGCCTTCCTGATTGAATTACATGGTTAATGCCTTAAAATCCATGAGAATGGGACCCAAATTTCTTAGCCAGTCGGCACCCAACACAATGTCAATACCACCCATGTCGATAGAAAACATATGGGATTTTAGGTGGTAGTCATCGATTTGGAGACGCACATTTTCACAGTGCCCTCCACATTTCATGGAACCACCATTGGCAATCATGATTTGGAAATTGTTGACAGCATGGATGTAGCAATGAGTTTCTTGGGCAATGCGGCGATGAATAAAATTATGGGTGCTTCCACTAT
>JASDQU010010063.1:48815-61188 GCA_032191745.1 Picea mariana | reverse complement strand
ATCATATCCAAAGAGCTTAGTCACCCATTTTTGTTGCTCTGGGGAGGAAAGGCATTGTTCTAGAAAATACTTGATGCTTTGATGATATGTCTTAATTTGGAAGCGTTTCCCCAATAGATAAGGGCACCAAAGATCCATGGCATGCAGAATAGCCAACATTTCCTTTTCATAGATTGATTTTCCCAAATGTTTATCTGACAGTTGTTTATTGGTAAAGGCCAAAGGTCGACCCTCTTGCATAAGGACTGTGCCAATTCCTTTCCTGGAAGCATCATATTCCAGGATAAAGGTCTTTGTGAAATCAGGAAGGGTCAGGACTGGAGTGGTGCACATGGCCATCTTCAATGTTTGGAAAGCCTAAGCAGTTGTTGGATTCCAAGTGAAAGAATTCTTTGTAAGGAGAGCAGTGAGAGGTGTCGCAATATTTCCATAATTCTTAACAAACTTGCGATAATAACCTGTTAAACCCAGAAATCCATGCAATCTTTTGAGATTTTTTGGGTGAGGCCAATCTTGCATAGCTTCAATCTTTTTAGGATCCACCCTGACACCATCCTTTCCAACAATATGACCCAAGTAATCGACTTTTTAGGCGCCAAAAGCACATTTAGATTGTTTGAGGAAAAGTTGGTGCTAAGAGAGTAGATGGAGAACTCGATCCACATGAGAAAGATGGGTTTTCCAGGTTTTACTATAGATGAGGGTATCATCAAAGAAAACTAAGACAAATGATGAAGAAAAGGATGGAAGACATCATTCATGAGGCTTTGGAAAGTGGAGGGAGAATCACACAAGCCAAAGGGCATGACCAAAAACTCATAGTGGCCCTCATGAGTTCTAAATGTAGTCTTAGGAATGTCTGCCTCGTTCATATGGATCTGGTGGTAGCCAGAATGAAGATCAAGTTTAGTAAAGAACTGGGCACCACTCAATTCATCCAAGAGGTCATCAATGACAGGAATGGGAAATTTGTCTTTAATGGTGAATTTATTTAGGGCACAAAAGTCAGGACACATGTGCCAAGAACCTCCTTTCTTAAGGACCGTGACCACAGGATAAACGTAGGGGCTCGTACTAGGGTGGATAACACCTGCGTTGAGCAATTATTGAACAATTTTCTCAATTTCATTTTTTTGGGAAAAGGGATGACGATAGGGATGGATATTGGGAGGAAGGCTTTCTGGGACAAGGGGAATGGAATGATCATGAACACCACGGGAAGGAGGGAGTCCTTGGGGAGTGTAAAAAACCACTTGATGTTTAGAGAGGATGGATTGGAGGTCTTGCCGCACAGAGGGTGTCTTTGTGGTGTGTATGGAATGGAGTTGGGAAATAATGCCAAAATGACCTTTTTTGAGCAACTTTTCCATGTGATGGGAACTAATGATCTCCGGGGAACCGGCGATGATGCCTTGGAACTTATATTGTTGGACCTCTTGGTCGAATTTCACGGTTAATTCCATAAAATACATGAGAATGGGACCCAAAGTCCTTATCCATTCTGCACCCAACACAATGTCACAACCGCCCATGTCAATAGAAAACATATGATATTTCATGTGGTACTCATCAATTTGGAGACGCACATTTTCACAATGCCCTCCACATTTCATGGACCCACCATTGGAAATCATGATTGGAAAATTATTGATGACATGGATATAGCAATTAGTTTCTTGGGCAATGCGGTGATGAATAAAATTATGGGTGCTTCCATTATCAACAAGAATGATGACCTTCCTATGCTTAATGTAACCAATTATCTTAAGGGTTTGGGGAGCAGAGAAGCCAGTGAGAGAATTTAGAGAAATGACCGGTTCTACTTTGGGAGAGTATGAGGGAGGGTTCATGTTAGTGGGTTCAGGTGACACAAACACAAGGGGAGCCTAAACATCATCTTCTGAAATATCCTCCGAGATGGCCATAAAAATATTTTGTTCCTTACACTTGTGCCTAGGAAAATATTTTGCATCACAATTATAACAAGGCCTTTGAGTTGGCATTCAACTATTTTGGCCCTATTCAATTTTTGGGTCTTTAGTGGAGTAGAAGGAGGAGTGGGAGTGATTGGTTTAGTGTGAGGAATAAAGGAGGGTTTTCAATTTTGAGAAGAGACAACCCATTGTGCTTCCATAGCTCTTTTAGTAGCGTCCGCCCAAATCTAAGGCCAATCCATGAGGACATGGGCATAAATCTCATCCTTGAGGCCACTGATAAAACATTCTCAAAAAAATCATCAGACATGCCCTCTGTATGAAAATCCAATCACTCAAAAAGAGGCTATAAAGTATTCCACTGTGCCAGATTGTTTCAACTTTTTCAAACTGCCTAAATGGTTGGTGTCAGTGCCAAAGCGTTCATAAATATCTACCAAAAAGTGTGTCCAAGCCACATACCCTTGGCGGGCATTTTTTCTCCATTGCCACCATTTCCAACATTCTTGATCTAGATGGAGAACACCATACCGGAGTTCGGCCAACTCATTCGTAATGCCATAAAAATAGAAATAATGTTCGATTTGAGTTGCCCAGCCATTGGGATCCGAGCCATCAAATTTTTTCACATCCACACACGGAAGGCGTAAGTCACGTTGAAAGTGATGGGGCTGAAATATTTGGGAATGAGAGGAATTTTCACCTTCGTTTTTCAAAGGTGGTTCAGATGAGAGAAGATTTGCAAGGATATGTAGCTTGGCGCAGATCATCGTAGTGAAGGATTCAAGCTGGGTAGCAAGGTCTTGTTTGAGGTCTTGTTTGAGTTCCTCTATTTTGGCGTTGGAGGAATGCATGTTTTTATTGACGGTGGAAATATTGGCACTGAGATGTCTCACTTATTGTTGGGTTTCTGTGAAATTAGAGTGCAAGGTATTGAAGCAAGCTTCCAATTCTTGGCTATGGGTGTGGGCCATGATGAAGAGGGAACATTAAAATGGGTGGGTGGGACCACACAGAAAATGGGTTATGGGTGAATTGTATCACAACTATCAGGGCGACGAGTTGAATCCAATGGGGTAAATCCCAAATAAGGGTGTTAGAAGGGGGTCGGGTCCACAAGAAAAAAAAATTGCTAAAAAATGATAAGTATGACTGCGATAAGGGAGAAGAGAGGAATCAAATGGGATAGGTCTCAAATAATGGTGCCAACAGGATCCAAACTTTTTTTTTACTCCTGCGGAGTTATACTCCGATCTGAAGAATATTGCAGTGATGAAATTCCCCAAATGCTTAACAGGAAGAAATGTGTAGAAATTTTGAAACTTGAATGAAGGAGACACTGTTGCGCAACAATAGATCTTGTAAGTTTTGTTTTTGTTTCTATCCCAAGGTTTAGGGTATTCAAGGGTTCTACAGACAAGGTTTTTCCATGTGCTATAGCTCTCTGATATACGTTCGAGGTCCAATAGTAGTACTTGGCCCAATATATCAGGACACCAACTAAGGAGGCTAGATCGTTCCCTTAGTCGTACTACCCGACTACCCAAGTACTAGAGAGTATCTTCCCAAGTGTTGTTCTCAGTGGCACTATAGCAGTCAGGTAGCCAATCGGTTTATCTATGGAGGTATTCATGAGATCTAGTTCAATCTGTTTACAAGTGTTGTCTCATGTGCTACCACTCGAAGGGGTACCAATAGGGGTTACAAGGGTGGCCAACAGATGTGTGCTTAAGTTCCACTTGTATTTCATGTGTGTATGAATCCCCAACCACCGGTTTATGCGCGTAACAACAAATCTCTATAGCTTAAAGACGTCGGAATATGTCTCTACCACGTGTAATATTCCACATATAAAATAGTCTGCAGAACAGAAATAGTTAGCTAGAAATGGCATATAAACAATGATATAACCAGAACAACACCACAATAATACCAAAATAATACCAGAATAACACCAGAAAGAGCACTTTGATTACTGAGAGCAATGCTCACTTGCCTCTTCGAGGGGGCAACCTCCAGCAGAGCAGAGCTCTATTACAATAATATCCAAGACAAAACTTCTCATACCCTCTACTCCTATTTATAATAAATATGTCTATCAAAATAACAATCTAGAGGAAGATCCTTCTAGAAGAGGAAGCTTCCATTAGGTCTTCTTACATTTGACTTATTCTTCCTTATTGCTAGGCCTTGTTAATATTGAACTTTATTACATGGAAATATATTATTCTACCTGCGTGAGGGGTTAGGTCCCTAACACAGTCCAACCTTATTACTTTATGTTCTTTGATTGTTAAGGATGTCATCAAATATTTTTGAACTACTTTCAAACTTTGAATGGTTAGTTCCTTTCTCAAGTTTCCTTCTTAGAAGAACTATTTCAACCTCTAATTTTTCACATTTTTGTTCATTGTCATTAAGTCATTTACTTAATACTTCTTCAATTCTTTTATCTTCTTGTATTTTAGTTTTCAAATCAATAATGATTTGTTTTGTTTTCTTGATGATTTTTTAAACTTCTTTTTCTCTTGATATGTGTTCTTCCTTATAATCTAGCGGTTGTTATTTTAATAATTTATTCTTCCTTCTTCATATTCTCATCTCTTCGAGGGCACTAATGAGTTCTCCTTCAATATCAACTTCAACTTTTGGATTTTCTTCATTTTCATAATTATTATCTTCAGTAGTGTCAGTTTGAGTTTCTATTCCCATAAATAGAACCTTTGTATCATCATCTTCATTCATGTCAGATGAGCTAATATCTTCTTTAGAATTAAAGGTTTTCTTTTTCTTATAGAATTTCTTTTTGTATTGGGATTTAACCTTTTTATGTTCTTTTTGGTTGTAAGCTTCTTCGTCGTCACTATCTTTTTCCTTGGGATAAGGACATTTGGAAGCAAAGGGTCCAATTTTTCTACAGTTGAAGAATTTGAAAGGTAACTTCCCTTTGTATTTGCTAGATCATTTCTTAAGTTTCTTAATGAAGTTTAATTATTCCTCATCGAATTTGTATGAGCTTATTTCATTCGATACATGTTCATGGTTTTTAGTTCCTTTTGAGACTTTGAAAGCTATTTCACTTTTTGAAGGTTTTTCTTGTGTTGTTCTCATTTCATAGACTGTGATAATCCCATGTAGTTCATCCATTGTGAGTTTGTCAATATTCTCTCGATCTTCCAAGGTAGATAATTTGGGATCATATCTGATTGGGAGTGATATTAGTACCTTTAGGAATACTATTTTGTCATCTAATTCTTCTCCTTGTCCTCTGATTGTGTTGACAATTTCATCTACTCTTAGAAGATACTATGAAATGTTTTATTCTTCTTTCATATACAAGATTTCAAATTGTCATATGTACATTTGAAGCTTGGCTTGCTTGACTTTGGCATCTCCTTCATAGATGATTTGTAGTTTGTCCCAAATCTCTTTTTTTTATTTACAATGCATGACTTTGACAAATACATTATTTGCTAATCCACCCAGAATTGCATTTACAACTCTTGAATTATCATTATAGAGTTTCTTTGTAGTTGTGTCCGAAGGAGTAAATTTTGATACACCATAACCCTTTATCACAGATAACCAGAAATCACATCCCAAGTCCATTAGGTAAATTCTCATTCTTATACTCCAAAATTCATAGTTATATTCTTTGAATAGTGGAACTCTGTTTGAGGGCATCCCTTCTTGTTGATCCATTGTGGTTTCTTAGAGTCTTCCTTCTAGTGATTAAACTGTGATGAAGGAACTCGCTCTAATACCAATTGTTGGAATATTGTTTGATACTGAGAGGGGGGGTGAATCGATATTATCCTTTTTCCACAATTAAAACCACTTCATTATTAATTTTATAAAATCAAAACAAATTTTCCATAGAAAGGTACAGTACACAAAATTTTAACATGGAAAACACAAAAGCAACAAATTTTCTTATTTTTAATAAAGAATACATTTAATTTATGAGCTCCAACACAAAGGAAACGCCAATTCCATGTTTTACTAGCACCAACAATAAGGAGGTTGCAACCCCTCTATATTTTACCAGCACCAACTGAAAGGAAACACCAACTCCCTAGTTTCTTCAGCTGTAACTAAAAATGTGTTGCAACACCTTGGTTTACCATCTTCAACTGGAAGGAGGCTACAACCTCCTTTCCAAGATCCATCCTGCCCTAGCACCACCCAACCTCCCTTTTTATGATAAGTACTTCAATCTTCAAATCTTCATAATCTTCTTTGTCTTCAGTTGCATATCTTCATTTACTTTCTTGGTCTCTGACACTGTTATTGATCTTTAGATTTCAAGCCCAGAGACATGCCCTCTTTCAACAAGAATTTGTGTTTATATAGTCTTCGAATGGTCATGTACAACTGAACAATTGCACCTCTTCAATATAGGAATGTATCTCTTCAAATATAAGATATTAATCATACTATTTTAATTAATACAATGTCAATGAACCATTGTGCTTTTTAGATCGTTTAGTCATGTTTTCAATTGGGTCAATGGATTTTGACTATCATGATTTAATTCACTTTTTACCTTAACATAGGTAAATACCACCATGGTTTGCAAATACCATGTGCACATACCATGTGTTCTTTCACTTTTACCTTTTTTCTTTAACTCCACTTTCACTTTTACCTTTTTCTTTAATCCAATTTCACTTTTACCTTTTTCTTTATTCCACTTTCATATTTACTCCTCTTTTACGTAAACTCCACTTCCACCTAACTTTTCAACTTTTGTTATTTATTAAATTCATATTTATATTTAATCCACTTTCATTTACACTTTTGGGTAAACTCAATTTCCACTTTTGTATTTATTAAAGTGATACCAAGGTCACATTTATATTTATTCACTTACTAACCTTTGACATATATTTGATCACTTACTAAACTTTGACATCAATGACAATTTACTTCCACCTAACTTTTCAACTTTTGTTATTTATTAAAGTCATATTTATATTTAATCCACTTTCATTTACACTTTTGGGTAAACTCCATTTCCACTTTTTTATTTATTAAAGTGATACCAAGGTCACATTTATATTTATTCACTTACTAACCTTTGACATATATTTGATCACTTACTAAACTTTGACATCAATGACAAATTATTCAACAATTGACTACCTGAGTGGATCTAACCATTGGTGGCTATTGGAAATTGTTTGGGTTTGAAGGGTTGTCCAACTTCGGCCTGGAAAAAATGATGACCAAAACTTGTTACAAAATATTGACTATTCTATTAATCTGGCAAACTCAAGGGTTCTCGGTGATGCATCAACAAATTTCCCTTCGACTACACTCTGAAATGATAGTGCAAGAGAAAGTATTCAAGAGGGTGACTCGCCAGTATTCGTTCTATTCATCACGATCCTCTCTCAACAGAATATACAGTCACCAGGACAACTCGACTCAACCGGTGTAGTAATTGAAATTGTCTCATTATTTCATTTTCATTCTTTCAAAGCACTCAAGCAGGGGATCCCATGTATTCTGGTAGTCCACTGCGTTCCTGTAACTCAATATTCTTGTATCTTTTATTGCAGTTCCATGTCATACTCCACTATGGTACTTCTTGTCTTCATGTTGACATCAATGCCAGTAGGATATTTCCATCATTCTCAAACGTTTTTACTCTACTCTTATTTTCACCAATGTGCTTTCTTTATCTTTTCTGGATACCATCATCTCTACTGCTATGCAATTTTTTTTACAACTTCTTTTACTACATGTGCTTATAAAATATTTATATCTTGAAAATTCGATATGCATTTTTCCCAAAAAGAAACCCAATTTTTTAAATCCAATAAAAACTTTATGTCCAAAATCAAATTTTATTACCAAGAACCTTAATCTCAAAAAAATTAAAAATAGAAAAAAACAATATTGTATGTTCTTTGGGCTGAAAAGTGTGCAAATAAATTAGATATAACACATTTCTGGATAATAAATAAACATTGATTTTGGGTAGTCAATAAAAAAATGTCAAAAAATCATTTTGGTTTATCCCTGTGCATTTTCAGTGAAGAATCATTTTAGACTCTTGTTCGAAATATGTTTTCAATGGAATGTTAGTTTATTGGGATAAAACAAACTTATGGTCGAAAATTAGTTAATATTATTTAATCTAACTTTCAATGGAAAAAAATAACTTTTGGCCTAAAGATTATTTCAGCCAAAAATACTAGAAAATCTTGGAACATCCTAGTTTTAAAGTTTCTTCGTGTTTCTTCACTTTCAAAAGACACAAACCTTATCACATTATACAAAAAAAATTATGTTAGACATAATAACATAAGATTTGGGGTTGAATCTACTTTCCTCCTACATAATTTTTTCATGATCATTATAAATTTATAATTTTATTATTTTATTTTTTTCTAAAGCACATATATATATATATATATATATATATATATATATATATATGAGATGCGGGAAAATGGTGGCATCTGGTTGGTTTTTTATCCTAGATATGGATGTTGGGATTTGTAGGTAGGGTCAGGTATGTAAGATGGAAAACTATTGTCCAATCGTAGACTACTTAGAAAACTCCCTTTCCAAGGATCAAATTTTCTCTAACCCTTGCATTAATAGTTCCTTTGATACTGTGTAAGAGGTAGGGTTCTCGAGGGGTTGGGTGTAGTCATCATAGGCCCTACATACAGATATTTCAAAGGATCCTCATGGGACATATGAACGAGGATCATCTCAAGCTTCTCCTGCCTTGGTTTTAGATCACATAAAATTAGTTTTGAGTGATGGGATTCTATTGCATGGAATTGATATGGGTTTCATTCAGTCTTCTCCACTTTCTTCTCATAGAGAGGTTTCAAAGGATTCCAAGGAAGGTGATGTGGGTGTTGGGGTGAATGTTGGTACTTATGTATTAGGTTCCAGAGGAGGGAGAATGAAGTCTGAAACTCAGAGCATCTCACATGGTCCAACACCTCCTAAAGTGGATTCTAAAAAACATAAGCTAGTGAAGTCAAGGGGTGGAGGCATTTCCTTGATAGTGGGTGAAGATATGAAGGTGGCACAAATTGCAGAGCTTGACGGGTTTGCAATGGTCTGTAAATTATATGGTAGAAGAGTTTCACTTGTATCAATGGGAACTTGGCTTTATGAAACCTAGAACCCAGTGATTGGGTATATTATGAGCTTTCATATGTTGTCTAGGGGATGGATTGGTATTGTATTTCATGATAAATCAAATGTTTCTAAAATCCTGGAAGGACATTGGTATTTGCAAAGAAATTTGTTTGCGGCCAAGACCTAGAATCCTTTATTCAATGTCAATGAGGAGATGTTTGCACTATTGATGAGGAGATGTTTGCACTATTGTTGAGATTATGGTCGATTTAGACCCTAGGAAGGGACTTTATGAATCCATTGATTTGATCTTAGGAGGGTGTGGTTACACATAAGTTTTGGATTATGTCAATATACCTTTCCATTGTGTTCGTTGTCACAACGTGGGACATGTAGTTAAGGATTGTTCTTTCAACTTTCACATCAAAAAATTCAATATTGGTCAAGAGCATGGTGATTTTGATTTATTGTTGGTGGTCACTTCCAACCTCAATTCTAAGGTTCAACAAAATATTTCTCCTATTTTAGGTAAATTGAAGGAGGATTTGATCTTGGTTCAGTTAAGTCTAAAAATTTCACATGCATTTGAACCAAAGGATGCAGATGGGAAAGGGGCATTGTTGGAGAAGATTACAGGGTCGCATAGTTTTGAAATTGGACATTCTCTTGAGGATATTCACACTTTGGTTGCTTCTCCTCATACTCAGAGAGACAATATGGAGGATTTTTTTCCGGAGATCGATTTTTCAAAGGCATAATCGAGTAATTATTTTCCTCCCCCTCCACATCCTATTGATGTTTCATGTCCTAATCAATATTGTCAAGGGGATTTCATTATGAGGTCATCGTAAGTGGGGTCTTTATTTGATTCTCCCATGGTTATCTTTGGTGGGGTACCTTCAAAGTTTGATGGACCCCAGTGTTCAAACAAATATGGGGTTCATCATAAACATTTTGTAGGAATGGTAAACTTACTCATATATTATTCGTTGATGATGTGTTCATATTTTTTCAATGTGAGGGGACTGATGGAAGAGTGCTTAAATAAATCATGGATCTATTTTGTGACGCCACTGCAATGGTGGTTAACTTAGCCAAGTCAGCTATTTATTTTATGTGGGTCAAATTACACTTGAGGACTGAACTGAAAAATATTTTCAATTTTCCTTATGGGAACTTGGAGGAGGGATTTAAGTAAATGGGCTTTAATCTCAAGACTAATAATTACAGTAAATTAAATTAGGCATGGATAGTTTGTGTAAGGTACCAAACTTATTATGCAGAGAAGAAACAAAATTATTATGATGAATACCAGCAGAAACAGCAAAATATAGAGAGAAATAATACCTTTATTGAAAAAAATCCAAGTTCACTTGCCTCTTCGAGGGGGGAACCGCTAGTAGAGAAGAGCTCAATTACAAAATAATTCTCAATACAAAACTCTCACATGATTTCTACTCCTATTTATACTATTTCTATCTTCTAAAGAACATTCTAGAGGAAGATATTTCTAGAAGCAGAAGCTTATGTTAAGTCTTATTGCATTAGACGTGTTCACATTATTACCTAGGCATTATTTACTAATATCGGCCTTTATTACATATAAAACACATTATTATACCTACATGAAGGATTAGGGAGGTTAGGTCCATAACATGCCCTCCTCCTTGAAAAACAACCTTGTCCTCAAGGCTTGAGATGGGGAAGTTGTTGCAAAATGGTAGCCAACTCCCATGTAGCATCTTCCAGTGGAGTATCCTTCCACTAAACTAAAACTTCCTTGATGGTGCGTTGATGGAGACGACTCTCGCAGTGGTCCAAAATTTCTTGGGGTTACAACCAAATGGATCCTTCTTCATCCAATTCAGGGAGACTACTTTGAGTCTGGAACTTGGTTCCAATCACTTTCTTTAAGAAAGAAACATGAAAAACAATATGGATCTTAGAGTGACTTGGGAGAGATAACTTGTACGCCATGGTCCCATGCACTTGAGAATTATATAAGGACCATGAAACATGGGAGAAAGTTTCTAAAAGTGTTCTTCTTTGAGTGAAGTTTTCTTATAAGGTTGCAGACAAAGAAACACTTGGTCCCCTTCAACAAATTGATGTTCGAAACGACCCTGATATGCGTGTTTATTCATGTGATTATGAGCCATAACCAAATTTTCTTTGAGGGTACAAAGAATGGAAGCTCGGACCGTAAGTGTGTTGTCAATGTCTTGAACCTTGGATGCACCTGGCAAGTAGGAGAGGAAAAAAGGTGTATTTTGACTGTAGACCGCTTCAAAGGAAGTCATACGAGTGGTAGCATGGTAAGATGTGTTGTACCACCATTCAACTAGTGGTATACATTGATCCCATTGAGTTTTTCTATCAGATATGAAACACCTCAAATATGTTTCCAAGCATTTGTTGAAATCTTCAGTTTGACCATCAATCTAGGGATGATAGGTTGTTTTGAGATGATATTGGGTTCCCTGGAGCTTGAACAATTCTTGCCAAAATTTGTTGGTGAAAGTGGGATCATGGTCAGAGAAAATAAAGTGAAGCATGTCATGAAGTTTGAAGATATTATCCATGAAAATTTTAGCCAATATAGATGCGGTGAATGGGTGTTGGAGGGAACGAAAGTGAGCATATTTGGAAAGGTGATCGACGACAAACATGATGGCTGATTTATTTCCCGATTTGGATAATCCCACAATGAATTCCATAAAATTATCCATCCATATAGTAGGTGGAATAAGGAGAGGTTGGAGTGTGCCTGGATTTTTTATAGTTTCTCCTTTATTGCATTGAAAAGTATCACATTCGGCCAAAAAGGTGAGGATGTCTTGTTTCATTCCTTCCAAGAAAAAAGAACATTTGACCCGTTCATATTTTTGTGAAATCTCGAATGCCCGGTTGTTGGTGAATCATGAAGTTCAAAGAGAAAATTGGATTCAAGGTGATATTGTATGCTTAAATACAGGAGACCTCTATATTGAAGCTACTCAGTGTGCCAAGAGTATACCGGAGAGACCTAAGGATCGTGTTGCAATTGTTGGATTGGGTGAGAAATTTTGCGATCTTGGAACCATTCCTAGCAAATTGCTTGTAACCAATCTACTACAATGAAAGAGAGGGAAAAGAGGGATCTTTCTTCTTCATATTTCCTTGAAATAGCATCAGCAATCACATTTTATTTTCAATTCTTGTAAATGATCTCATAATCATAATCGAACATCTTGGTCACCCATTTCCATTGCTCAGTGGATAAAATTATTTGTTCCAAAAAATAGTTGAGGATACGATGATTAGTGTTAATTTGTAAGTGTTTCCTCAAC